>PVIC010021811.1:0-28253 GCA_004025085.1 Thryonomys swinderianus
CGGATTGGCCAAATTTGTGATTAATGCCCTTTGTATTTTTCTAAATAATAATTTAGGCTGTTAATATTTCCAGGAGTTTGAATCTATATATAGGTAAGTATAATAGATAAGTGTGCTAATACTCTTTTCCTATAGGTAATATTTTAATGTATTCAGGAAGATAATACTTACTACTACTGTTAGTAGAACTTTATTTTTTCATTTCTTTTTTTTTTTTTCTATGTAGACTATTCAGAATATCCAGTCTAAGGAATCTCTGGTATCAGATGAAAAGAGTTTTGAACTTAATACCGATTCAGTAACTCTGAAGAATAAAGCTGAGTCAAGTCTTCTACTGAAATTGGAAGGTGAGAACTACATCAATACTTATCTCTGTTAAGAAGACCATTTGATAGTTTGGGAGAATAGCTCACTGAGTGTTGTGATATGAGCAATTTTGTTTTATCTTACATTTCAGTTCAAGTATATATAGTGCACACAAAATACTGATTCCTATAGCAAAGAGGGTTTGTTTGTTTGCCTGGAAGATGCGTAAAAGGAAGAAAGGGAAAGTACAGTGGAACTAAATTATTTTTCACAGTTGGCTTGACAGACCCTGTTAATATGACATCTCTCTGACCCATCTTTTGTTGGACATGATTTTCCACTACATGGGTATGAAAGAAATGTTCTAAGATATATAAATTAATGAGACAGTTTTCCAATGAGGTTATAATTAGGTTATAGGACATAAATGGAGATACATAAATATAATGCTGGGTGGAATGTAGAGATTATTATAAATGAAATCAGGAAAGTAAGAGACTAATTTGTTTTAGGGAAAATAAGGAGTACTTTGTGGAGTAGGAGAAAAAATTTGAAGTATTTTATTTAAATGGGGGAATTACAGTTTTTTTTTTGGTGGTAAATTTTTTTTTTTGGATTGAACTCTTGACCTTGCACTTGCAAGGCAGGTAGAGGCACCAGTGAGCTAAATCCCTAGCCTCTTGGCTATGTAAATTTTTCAATGTCCATCTTAACTTTTTTTTTAGCTTGCACAGTACTGTTTAAGATTTGTTTTTTAATGTAAAATTATTGATAGAATGATAATGCAGGCTCAAGCCATGAGAATAGGGCTGAGAAGGAACTTTGGGATGAGGTGAGCCTTGACAGTTGTTGGGATTGTACTTTCCTAGTGTTAGTTGCAGAAAAGTTGGGCAGTTTGTCACCCTGTATCAGTCTTTTCTTATGATTGGAAAAAGATTCCTATTCATAATATTTAGTGGAAATGGTTCATATTTTATATTTTCTTGATAGCTATTAAAACTCGTGAGTTAATCATTTATTGTGTGTGCTGGTTAATACTACTTATTTATACCAATTTTATATTTTTCAATGAATGCTTGCTGAGTGGAATATACTGTATACTTTATTATTTATTTCCTTACTTGCTTATTTATTTTTGCAGTCCAGGGAATTGAATCCAGAGCCATCCAGAGCTATATTGCCAGCCCTTTTTGTATTTTCAGACAGGGTCTCTAAGTCCTTCAGTTGCCAAGCTGGATTCAAACTTGTGATCAAGTTTTACTGATGTGTGGCATACCTTCCTTTTCACCCCTACTACCTCATATAATGTAATCTGTAGTAAAATAGAAAATTACCTGAATCACTAGTACAGTCTAACATAGTATCACATTTGAGTCCACATTTGTAACTAATCCTCCAGGTGAGAAACATTTCTAGCTTCTCAGTAATGTACATGGTCACCTTTCAATCAGTACCTCCTTTCTTCCACATGTAATCACCTTTCAGATCTCTAACAACCTAAAACAAGAAGGTCTGTTCTGTTGTATCTCCTTCTTTCGTTTACCACAATTTATGGGCCTCATCCTTGTTATTAGAGTTTCTAGTTTCTTGCTATTTATTGCTGTGTAGTGTGGGTGTCCAGCCTTGTGGCTTAACTGGTCCACACCAGGGAAAGAGAAATCTTGGTGAAGGGCAGCATAATATTATGTAGATAAGTAACAAAACTTCCTGTTTCTTTTGCTTTTTTTTTTTTTTTTTCTTTTTGAGACAGGGTCTCGCTTTGTAGTTCAGGCTGGCCCTGAGCTCACTATGGAGCCCAGGCAAGCCACCACGAACTCAGCAATCCTCCTGTCCCTGCCTCCCGAGTGCTGGGATGACAGGTGTGAGCCACGTCGGGCATTGTAGTATGCGGTGTTGATTGTTGGTGGGCGTGTCTCCACGCCCAGCATTATATGTGGTTACCGGGATCGAACTCAGGACCTTGCGCTTGCGAGGCAGGCGCCGGAACCACTGAGCTAACCCTCCGGCCCTGTTTCTTTTGCTTTTTAATGTGCTCCATTATTTTATGAAATAATACCATGAGCCCAAGTTTAATAATTTAATAATATTTAATAATTAAATATTAAGTTTAATAGTTTAATTTCACAAGTTTGCTTAGTACCAAATAAATACATGTCTTTACAGGTACATACTGTAGATAAGTTGAAATACTATCAGTAACTTACACTTTTTTATTTTGTACTGAGAATCAAATATAAGACCTTGTGCTTGCAAGGCAGGTGCCAGAACCACTGAGCTAAATCTCTGGCTGAAATACTATTGATAATTGGTGTGTTTTACTCACCAAATGATTTAAGTACACTTTTTTTGGGAGAGGTTGTTTTTGTTGTGTTTGTTTTTTTTTTTTCTCTCCCTGGTCATACTAGGGATTGAATTCAGAGACTTCACGATGACCTTCATCCCCAGCCCTGGTTTTTGTTTTTGTTCTGTTTTTTTTTTTTTTTGAGACAGGGTTTCGCTTTGTAGTTCAGGCTGGCCTGAGCTCACTATGTAGCCCAGGCAAGCTTCGAACTCAGCAATCCTCCTGTTTCTGCCTCCCGAGTGCTGTGATTACAGGCGTGAGCCACCACGCCCAGCACTGTGGTATGTGGTATTGATTGCTGGCAAGTATGAGTCACCACACCCAGCATTGTATGTGGTTACCGGGATCAAACTCAGGAACTTGCACTTGCGAGGCAGGCGCCAGAACCACTGAGCTAAATCTCCAGCCCCCTGTTTTGTTTTTTGCTTTGAGATAGGTCACCAAATTGCCCAGGGTCTTCTAACTTAGGATCCTCCTATTGCAGCTCCCTGTGTTCCAAGGCTGGAATTGCTGTGCTACAGGTTGTACATAAGTTCAGCTTGGATCGCTGGTGCCAAAATTCCCCAAGTGACTCTATGACTCTAGGCCAGCATTTTTCTTCTGACTTTGTATTGTCAGTTTTTAATTTTAGGCATTCTGATAGTGCTGTTGAGCATCTGCTATTCATTATGTGGATATCCTCTTTGAAACAATTGAATTTTGCTTATTATTTTGCCTAATGGGTTTTCTTTTTTATTCTCAGTAACTTGTCTATATGTGTGCATGCATGTGTGTGAGTATGTGTGTGTGTGTTAGTGTAAGTGCTTATTGCTGGGAAGGAATCCAGGGCCTTGGGCAAGCTGAGTACACATTGGCAGATGGCTCAAACTCTCAGTGATTCTTTTTAAAGAAGTATTTATATGACCTAGATAGAAATTTCTTTTTTTTTTTTTTTGAGACAGGGTCTCACTTTGTAGTTCAGGCTGGCCCTGAGCTCACTATGTAACCCAGGCAAGCCGACGCAAACTCAGCAATCCTCCTGTCTCTGCCTCCTGAGTGCTGGGATTACAGGCATGAGCCACCACACCTGGCACTGTGGTAGGTGGTATTGATTGCTGGTGGGCGTGAGTCACCATGCCCAGCATTGTATGTGGTTAGTGGATCGAACTCAGGACCTTGCGCTTGCAAGGCAGGCGCCGGAACCACTGAGCTAAATCTCCGGCCCAGAAATCTCTTTTGGATATGTGTATTACAAGTAACTTCCTGTTAGGATGACACACTCCTGTAATCTCAGCACTCAGAAGGCTGAAGCAGGAAGATTGCTGCAAATTCAGGGCCGTCCTGGGCTACATAGTGAGTTCAAGGCCATTCTGAATTACGTAGTTGGCTCAAACAGTAAAACAAAATTAACAGTAAAAAAATTTTAAAAAACAGTATTAAAAAATATAAACAGTAAAACAAAACAAAGCCAACAAAAAAGTAACAGTATTTTCAGGTAGAAGACTTTTAATCATAAGAAATTCTTAATTTTCTTCATGTGTACATCCCAGTAGCGTGTATTGAAAAGATCACTGTTTTCCTCTCTGAATTTTTGTAGTTGAGTTGGATCTGGTAGATGTCTTTGGATTTTTTTTTGTTCCACAGAAAATTTTCTCTCTGTGTTAATAGTGTCTTCACTACTGCACTTACATCTTGTGTCTGGCAATGTAAATCTTTCAGCTTTCTTTAAGAATATTTTGGCCGTTCTCTGGCTTTTGGACTTCCATATAAATATTAGAATCTATATATTAGTTTGTACTTTTTTAAAAAAGGAAATTTAATTGAAATCCAATTAAACCTATATGAAAATATGACAAAATTAACATCTTTTTATTTAGCGATCAGATTTCCTAAGCTGGTATACCCTTTCACTTATTTAAAACACTGAGAACCCTTTTGTATGTAGAAATCTTGCATATCTTTTGCTGTATGTCTGATTTTTTGGAAATTGTGCCAATATCATTTTTTTGCAAAATAAATTTATCTTTGTTGCTAGTATATAAAAATACAGTTGGGCCGGGCATGGTGGCTCATGCCTGTAATCCCAGCACTCGGGAGGCAGAGGCAGGAGGATTGCTGAGTTCGAGGCTTGCCTGGACTACATAGTGAGCTCAGGACCAGCCTGAACTACAAAGCGAGACCCTGTCTCAAAAAAAAAAAAAAATGCAGTTGGTTTTTAGTTACTGATCTTAAATACAGTGATATTGCTAAATTAACTGAATAATACTAATAGTTTTCTCATCCATTAACACATGGTGTTGTTTGAAGATAATGTAACTTTTGCTCTTTCTAATCTTTTTAGCTTTCTTTTTTTTTTCCTTGTTTTATTACAGTGGTAATATCTCCAGTATCATGAAGAAGAGGAATGATAGGTGGCGTTCTTTTTGCACTTTTTATTCTAAGAGGAAAACTTTCGATATTTTACTCTTGGTATGATGATTGCTATAAACTTCAGTCTGATGCTACCCTAGCTGAGTTACTTTGGCCCCACTGGATTTAGTAGCTGTTCTGTCACATTCACTGGGTTCTGTTTTATACCTAGATTGCAAATAGTTTTTTATTACTGGATATTGAATTTTACCAAATCCTTTTCCTGAAGCCATTGAATTCTTCATATTTTCTTTCTCTATTTTGTTCTTATGGCATATTATATTAATTTTTAAATATTCAGTAAGCTTTATATTTGAGTAAACCCACTTTGGATATAGTAATTTAATATCAATTACTAATATTTTGTTTAGGAATTTTGCATTTAGTATCACAGGAGAATAAAATTTTTATATTGTTAAACATATTGCTAAGGCATTTTTAATAGACTTAAAATGAATTATAGGCTATAAAATGTAAAAGTTATGTGACACTAGAGATCTATGAAAAGTGGTGTGTTATCTTCTCTTTAAAGAGTCTTTACATTTGGAATAATCTAACAAAACTGAGTAACAACTTAGGGAAGTCACTGTCACAAGTCCAAACTAATAGCTGGCTTAAAGCTTTTAAGCTGTTTTGTGGGTTTGTTTTGTTTTGTTTGTTTTGTTTTGTTTTTCAGTACTAGGAGTTTTATTGCTGTCTACCCTCAGCCTTCTGTTTTTGTTTTTGAGACATTTAGTAAATTGCTTTGCCTCAGGCTTCTGTGTAACTGGAATTACATGTCCACCTTTTTCTTTGTGGGGTTTTGTTTTGCTTTGTTTCGATATTATGGGAAAACCTCCAAAGTTTCATAATCAAATAATAAAAGAATAGCAATCGTTATTGCACTATGTATGGTTTGTAACATGTTTTATTATTTTGACTTAGTTTTGTGTTTTGTTTTGTTTTGTTTTGTTTTGTTTTTTGTCTCTGATATGGGATCTTGTTATGATGTCCAGGCTGGCCTTGAATTCACAAGTTTAAGTGATTCTCCCATCTCGTTCTGTAGCAGGGATTACATGTAGGTGTCAACACACCCTGTCTTTGTTATTTATTATTCAGTATTCTTGCTTTTTAATGACAACAGTAAATATAATTTCAGAAACTAAGGAGCATCAAGAGCCGATGGTTCCAGAAAGTACCCAGAAACAATGGCAATCTAAGAGAAAGTCAGAAGGTGTCATTCAGAATCCTGTACTTTCTACTCAGCAGCATATTCCAGACATAACTCCAAAGGTTGATGCAGAGGTAACTGTCTTTTTCCTTAAAGTACTGTTACAGTTATTCATAATTTGTCTGTAAACTTTGATGATTATGTTTTGTTAAATGTTGTGTGCCATATTTAATGAAATAGTTTACTGGTTCAAGGGTTGGCAAACATCCTGGAGTCTGTAGTCCAAATCTAAGAGTCAAGTTACTTTTAGAAACAGTTATTAAAAGAAGGCATTGACAAATTTTTTTGTTTTGTTTTGTTTTGTTTTGAGACAGGGTCTCGCTTTGTAGTTCAGGCTGGCTCTGAGCTCACTATGTAGCCCAGGCAAGCCTCGAACTCAGCAATCCTCCTGCCTCTGCCTCCCGAGTGCTGGGATTACAGGTGTGAGCCACCATGCCCAGCTGACAAATTTTTTAAATGTAATTAATTTATATTATTTAATTTTGTGGCATTGGAATTCAACCCAGCACTTTTCCACTGAGCTACATCTCTGGCACCTTTTTAAAACTTTAAGATCTTGCTGAGTTGCAAAAGTGCCTGGGGTGGAACTTGTGATCCCCTTGCCTTAGCCTCCCAGAGTGATGTGATTACAGGTGTGTTTTACCACATCTGGCAAAAAAAAAAAAATTTTTTTTTTCTTAGAATAGTTACCATAAGAAGAATGGTGTTGAAGTTTAATAGTGGTTAGTAAACTGAACACCATTGGAAAATATGCTGAGGGAGGAAAAATACTAACCAGCTCAGAGTTGCTGCACTCTCCTCAAGGGATAGTTATCTTGTGTCACATCTCACTTGCTTTACATCTGTGAACTCCCCATTGCTTTGCCCAGCCTATTTATCTCCTTCTTGCCAGAGGCCTGCTCTGTTGAGGATTCTACTTTGTAGATACACGCTCCTGTTCCTTACCATTGGTCATCTCTGAAAATCCTAGTGACGCTCATCATTCTTTAAAGATATGAGGTTCTCAGTCACATGAAGCCCAGTAGCTGCCCTTGTTTTGCTGACTTTACACAAAACTCTGTGTATCACTAGTCCTACAGCCAGCTTCAGATTTGTAACTTCTTTCATGACTATTTCTTTAATTTAACTACCCACTCATATCCTCATTTCTGACCTCTAAAAAATTAAGCACAAACATCTTGCTATAGGATCACTATCTTCCATTTTTCTTGCTTAGTAATCTTACTCGAGCAGCTTCTTAATATCCTCACCACTCATCCTAGAGTGTCTGTTAACCACATTTATGTACGCATGAGAAAGCCTTACATTTGTCCAGTGAAAGAGATTTAAAACTTAAGAGGACTGTAGTGTACAAAGTAGAACATTTTGATCCATTGTGGTTCTCGAGCACATTTTAGTAGAGAAATCTGTTTATTCTAAATAACTTGAAATATACACTGGTAAGTAAAACTGTTCCCAAATTGAATGAACTTCTGTAGACAGTAGAATGCTTAGTTACTGTATGTTTTCAAGCAAAATACAGCATTCTGTTTAATTGAGATGATGTAGAGTAGGGATTGCTAAACTTCATAGGGTAAGTGGGCTTTGCAGGCTAGGTGGTCTCTTTTTTAACTTGTCAGCTCTGCTGTTAGAGAGTAACAGCAGCCATAGACCATATGTAAACAGACAAGCATCCTTTTAGTGATTCAAATTGGTTTGCAAAAAGAGGTGGCCAGATTCAGCCTGTTGCCTGTCATTTTCTGATCCTGACTGTTGAGAATGTGTGTTCATCATCTTTTGGGATGTCTGAGATGAATTGTACAGGTTCTAGGTGTCTTATGAGAGAGAACAACACAGCATTTGCCATTCTATTTTTTACTTCTGTATTTGCCTCATTTGTGAAATGTAGTTTTATACGTTAAGCGACTTTTATTTATTTTCTAGCGCTGAGATCTAACCCAAGTCCTCACTTGCTAAGCATTTGCTCTACCACTGAGCTAGGCCCCCAGCTCCTCCTGTTACAGGGTATAAAAAGTTTAATACTTCTCACAAGGCTCTAATTGTGGGAGAGTGTTAAGTCTTTTGTTAAAACTACTTTGTGAATCTTCCTTTCACTTCATAATCATTTTGAGCTAAATATGTTACATTTGGAAGTTTAGAGCTATACTAAAAAATTATCGAAAGTCTACAGTACATATACTTGTCTGTTTTAGTGTGATTTTGTTTTTCCTATTTGTTATTTTAATGATTATATTTGTTAAATTATTGAATAGGTTATGAGATTAAAAATTCTAAATCATGGCATTTTAAAATTTTCTTTTAGCAGAAATATACCACTGTTGAGCAAGCTGTCTTTTCAGTTTCAAAGCAGTCACCACCCTTATCAGTGCCTAAATGGATTGATCCCAAATCTGTTTGTCAGACACCAAGTAACAATGCCTTCGATGATTACATGAGCTGGTAATTACTGTGGTACCTAGAAATAAGATGGGCTCTGAGGTCAAATGGAGCTGGGCTTGAATCCTGCTCTGTTAGACTTTGCAACAGTTTTTCTGAATATCGTGATTTTCATCTGTTAAATAAAGGGGAAAGTGGTACTGATAACATGTTAGTATTACATGTTAATGTTATAAAGATTTATTATGAATGTAGTATTATATTTGTATTTACAACCTATACATTCTCTCAGGAAGCAACCGATCTTGATAATCTTACATTTGCCTTTTGGTTACCTCTCTTACTCAGGGATATTTTAAAGGAAGGTTAGCATTCCTGAGTGTCATGTTAATAGGAATGTGATAGCTTTTTGAAAGAGGCTGGTTGTATAGTCATGTAGTTCTGAATGCATTCAAAGTAGTAAGATTTGAATAGATAGGAATAAGGGATGAATGAAGATATTGGATAGTCAGTGCTCATTAGCAGGAAACACAGGAATGTCACAAAAATAAAAAAGGAATGAGCACTATATCATCTTTAGCTGGTGGCTATACTTTTTTTTTTTTTTTTTTTTTGAGACAGGTCTTGCTTTGTAGTTCAGGCTGGCTCTGAGCTCTGTGTAGCCCAGGCAAGCCTCGAACTCAGCAATCCTCCTGTCTCTGCCTCCCGAGTGCTGGGATTACAGGCGTGAGCCACCACGCCCACCACTGTGGTATGTGGTATTGATTGCTGGTGGGCGTGAGTCACCATGCCCACCACTGTGGTATGTGGTATTGATTGCTGGTGGGCGTGAGTCACCACGCCCAGCATTGTATGTGGTTACCGGGGGTTGAACTCAGGACCTTGCACTTGCAAGGCAGGTGCCGGAACCATTGAGCTAACCCTCCAGCCCTGGTGGCTGTACTTTTAATATACTTTAATGGCTTAGGTGATAACTTAGGTCCATGTCTGGCTTTTTTGAAAATTTTCATAATGTAAGCTTTGAACAGCTTCCTTTTATAACCAGAGAACTATCTACTTAATACAGTTTTGCTATGCATTGCCTCATTTTCCTATATGGAGAATAATTTAAAGAATAATTGCTAACTGAAGTAATGATGTAGATGTTTCTTGCAATATTAGTTCTTTATTGTTAATAAATCTTTTGTGCTAAGTACTGTTCTAGGTGTAAAATAGACAAGGTAGTGGGTAGCAGAGAAGGTAATAAACAATATGTACTGAACGCGCTGAACAAGTTAAAGGCTGGACTCCTTGTGGTGTAATTGGCTTTAGATATTTTTAGCAGAACATTATAGAACGTCATTATTTGAAAGCACTGAGATTCTGTGGTCAATTATCAGCTGGTCTATACTTTAAATTCTTATAAAATAACACTCCACATTTTAAATGCCATCTTGCTTATTTTAATAATAAGGATTTCTTGTCTGAGGATGAAAAATTAGTTTCACAATGAATTTCCTCAAAATGTCTGGTGGTGATGTATCTAGAATAAATAAATAGCACCTGTAATATACAAACTAATGGTTCTGTTTGATGTAGCACTTTTAAATTTATATCAGCATTTTTCAAACACATGAACACAATCAGAATCTTGTATTTTAAATTAATTTTAAAACTGATCTTTCCTAGTTTTAGAACTCCAGTTGTCAAGAATGACTTTCCCTCAGTGTGTCCATTGTCAACACCTTACAGCCGCTTTGCCTGTTTTCAGCAGCAACAGCAGCAAGTTCCTGTTACCCCTCTCCAGAACCTACAGGTTCGGTACCCTTTGTGATGGCTATGTTATGTACCATTTGACAGATAGACAGATTTTTCTTTAAAAAAGCATGTAGTTGTTAGGAAAGGTCTTGAGAACTTTTGATATCCCCAGAAAGGTAAGCATGGTAAATTTGAGAGCTCTAGTTATTGAAGAAGCTAATGGAGCTGGTTTTATTAACAAGTCCCACTGATCCAATTTGAATACCTGAGTAAAATTTTGCTTATATTCATTGAGTTTACTTTCTGTTCTGTTTACCCAGCTGTTTGTGAACAGCTCCATTTCCCTTGTTAAGTAATGCAATTTGGAAAAAGTAATTCATTTGGAAAAGTAAATCTTCCAAAGGCTTCCAAAGTCACAATAAGAGGAGCTACTATAAACTAACAAGTTTTTTGGTGAGGCAATTTTATTACTGGCTAAAAAAATAATAACAGATATTCTTGACACCAGTACCTAACATTAAAAGGCAGCCCTGTAGACAGCCGGCCTGGGCATGAATCTGAATCTCACAATTTACCACTGTTTTTTTTTTTTTTTTCCTTTGTTTGCTTGCTTTGGGGCTTTTTTTTTTTTTGAGACAGGGTCTCACTTTTGCAGTTCAGGCTGGCCCTGAGCTCACTGTGGTGCCCAGGCAAGCCGCCGCGAACTCAGCAATCCTCCTGTCTCTGCCTCCTGAGTGCTGGGATTACAGGCGTGAGCCTCCACGTCTGGCATTGTGGCATGCAGTGTTGATTGTTGGTGGGCGTGAGTCTCCACGCCCAGCCTTATATGTGGTTACCGGGGATCGAACTCAGGACCTTGCGCTTGCGAGGCAGGCTCCGGAACCACTGAGCTAACCCTCTGGCCCGCTTTGGGGCTTTTTTGTTGTTGTTGCTGTTGTTGCAAGTTACATAAGCTCTTGTGCCCATTTCATTATCCATAAAATGGGGGAGGAAAAGCTCCCTACCCACAAAATTGTGGAGGATATATTAGTTAATATGTGTAACTCTTGAAACACAGAGTATAGAAAGCAGAAAGCGTTGGCTGAAATTGTTATTTAAATGACAGCAAAAATTAATAATTATCTATAAAACCAATTTTTGAAAGCTTTGACAGGAATCAGAGCTGTGGTTATTGGGCTGAGGTGGGAGGACTGGGGAGCAGCTACTGCTTGGTGGGCGTGGAGCTTCAGTATGTGATAATGAAACCTTGGGGACAGTGGAGCAGTGTTTGCGCAGGATGCGAACCTACTTAATGCCCTGGATTGTACTTAAAAATGATTAAAATGGTAAATTTTAGGTTATGTGTATTTTGCCACAGTTAAAAAAATAGACCCCCGAATTAGCTAATAGATTATTTTTACTATGGAGTTTTGAGACAGTATAATAATTTATATGGGAAAAAAGAGATAATGTGGTTTAATTAAAAAATACACTAATTGAGCTATTGCTTGTGCCAGGACCTGTTAGAGGCCAAATCTAGAAGATGACCTAGGGGTGACAAGAGAAGGGGCTTACAGCACCTTCTCAGGGGGCCAGAGTGTGGCTACAGTCCATTGCACAGTGTCAAGGTTCTGCTGGGCCATTTAGGTTTTATTTTAACAGGCACAGAAAGCTGCACTAGAGGTTGAAGCGGGAGAATATACTGATCTGATGTGCATTTAGAAAACTGGCCAGAGAAGAGGGTAGAGTAAGAGGGGGTGGGTGTCCTGTGTGGGAAACGAATGCTTACACTGGTACTGAGTAGGATAAGTTAGAATTCCTTTATTCTGCTGGAGATTTAGTTCAGTGGTTCTGGTGCCTGCCTCACAAGCACAAGGTCCTGAGTTGGATCCCTGATAACCATATACAACAATACTGGGCTTGGTGACTCACACCCATCAGCAATTAGTACCACATACCACAGTGCCAGGTATGGTGGTTTACACCTGTAATCCGAGCACGCAGGAGGCAGAGACAGGAGGATCGCTGAGTTCGAGGCTTGCCTGGGCTACATAGTAAGCTCAGGACCAGCCCGAACTATAAAAGTGAAACCCTATCTCAAAAAAAAAAAAAAATAAGAATTCCTTTATTCTGAAGGCTTCCAGCAGCCAGAAGAAAGAATGCCAGACTGCTTTCTTCCCAAAGTAATGTTTAAAGTTTAAGGAAGAACAGTGAGGACACAGAAAGAAAGGAGGCAGAGGAGAATCATGATCAAATTATAACATGTATCTCTGTTGAAGCCTCATATATTCTTATGGGAAACTTATTTCATGACTCAACAATATCTTTCTACCTTAGAGCCCCAAAAAGTTAGAATACTGGGTTCAGTGGCAAAGGGCTTGCCTAACATGTATGAATCCCTGAATTGGATCCCAGTACCACCAAAAAAAGGAAGGAAAAAATTAGAATCCTTTATCAAAAACTCTTTATGTTTCAACTTTTTTATTAACTTTAAATAAGTCCTAGGACACCATATGTTTGAAGCATTCAGAGACACTCACATCTTCCACCAGACAGGAAGGGATGGAAGGGCAAGTTGTACAGTTCACCAGTGGAAAGTTTGCTGGGGAAGATTCGTGGTTCAGACAAAGAAGTAACTTCTAAATGCCACCCAGCACAGAGGAGGCCCAGAGAACCGAAATGTGCATTTGTCAGGCTGATCTCGCAGTGCTCAGTGCCTTAGCATGTCCTTCCATTATGCCAAGTGCAAAAAAAGAATTGAGCTGTAATTGTGTGTTCATACAGTAAGAAGCATAAGGAAAAGAGACAATAAGAGGGCCAGTTATGGGTTTGTACGTTGGATTTTAAGTGGTATTTTCTTCTTAAATTTTCTATTTCTGTTAATTAGTAGAAAAGCCAGTTAAAGGAGAAGACTTTAGAAGATTGTCTCTGTATTGATTTAATAAGTTTATTTTTTTCTTTTTAAATTGAATTCTTTATTGGTACAATTTATATACATCTCACAGTCACACATAACATTGGGGAATTTGTACCAATATATGACACAAGTCCATTCTCATTTTTACCCATATCCCCACCCACCCACACCTCCCCACCCCCTATATACATGCTCTTTTATTTTCTTTCAGAATCATATTTATTCCTTCCCCTTATTACATCCCCACACCAAAATTCCTTTGGAAATTTCCCACTCTACAAAAACTGTCATACTTTCTAGAGCTCATTTGCATCTATAGGTGCTCATATCAAAGAGAAGATCCGGTATTTCCCTATCTGTGATCTATTGATTTCACTTATTAGCGTGTCCTCCTGGTATATCCATTTGCACATAAATGAATCAATCTTGTTATTCTTTATGGCAGAATAATACTCTATTTCATAATAATGCCACCTCTTCTTTACCTAAAAGAATTTTAAAAAATCATATTGGAAAGACAGACGTACACCCTTATTCATAGCAGCTCAGTTCGTGATAGCTCAATCTTGAAAACAACCCAAATGCCCATCAACTGGAGACTGGATAAAGACGAAATAAGTTTATTTCTTTGATTAAAGGTTGCAGAGCAAATTCCCTTTTTAAGATAGTGTAACATGTCACATTACTTTAAGATAATTTTTAAATTGGGTACATTTCATTGTATAAAATGCAAGTTAGTTTCTTAGGCATGTTCTCTGAACTTTTATGTATTTTAATTTTTAGATGGCAGGATCTGCAAATGAATGCATTTCAGTTAAAGGAAGAATTTATTCCATATTAAAGCAGATAGGCAGTGGAGGCTCAAGTAAGGTAAGTATCTTCAGTATTTAGGAAACAAAATATTATAAACTTGTTTTTTTTTTTTGCTTAAACTCTAGGGGCCCATGTTGTCTGAGAGCCAAAAAACGTCATGCTTTTACCTCTTTCTCTTCCCCTGGAAATGCCAGATCCTCTTTAGATCTTATGCTAAGTTCCAATCTCAAACCTTACCCTGCACTGCCTGGTATCCCCATATTTGTTTTCTAAAATGTTAGTGTTGGTGTAGTATGGCAAATGAGTATATATGTTATCACAGAAGAACCTTTCTCAAAGTGAATCTAAACATGATATGAATTACCAACATGCTTACAATCATTCAGTGAAGATTTTCACTAATGTATGTTGTTCTCTTGTATGGGTTTTTGTTTCTGGTTTTTTTTTTTTTTTTCTCATTTCAAAACATCTTAGTAACAAATGATTTTGTTGAATTAAATTCTTTCCTAACGTAACCTGAGTTCTATATTTATATACTTCCACCTTTCCTGAAGGTGGGCACAGTGGTATGTGCCAGTAATCCCGGCTTTCTTAGAGGCTGAGGTAAGAGCATCACAACATTGAGCCCATCCTGGGCTACTTATTGAGACTGTGTCTCAAAATAAAAAGGCTGAGGATGTAGCTCAGCATGAGGACCCAGGAATCCCTCCCTGAGCCCACATCTCCCAAATTAGCTTTTGGTCTGGTAGTGGCAGCTTCCACCCTGTGTGTTTGCTTTCTGAAATTTCTTTCTTTCTTTTTTCTTTACAGAAAAGTCTTTAACTTGAAAGTTAGAGGCAAGATGGGCAAAGCTCTAGCTCAGGTAGCTGGAGGGATACACCCTAATACAGGGCTTCAGATGGGCCACCTGCCAAAGCAAGAGGCCACTCTGCAAGGTTTAGCTGGTGAGGGGGAATCTGGTTGATCTTATCTCAGTCTAGGTGCCATAGTTCTGGAATCCCCATGGCTGAGGGTTGGTTTCCTTCCCAGGAAAAGGTTGTCTCTGTGGTGCTCTTTGTCATGTGGGCCTCAGCATTTCCTAAAATCCAGGTGACCACAGGTTTAGAACAGTGGCTCCAGGTTTCTGGGTGTAGCTGATTCTCCTATAAACCTCGTATCTTGTTGTCCTGAATCTTGAAAGAAGAAGAGCCTGTGAACTCTGCATGCCTTTGACCCAGCAATGTTACTTCCAGTATATTTCCCAGAATAGAACTTGTCAAACTGTAGTGAGGGGCTGGGTTTGTTTTTGCTTCCGTTTCAAATCTGCTAGATATCTGAAACATGAGTTCATGTTCTCTAAACCTGAAGAATGAATTCTAAGAATGATGGAGGTTAAGAGTAGGAAAAAATGGTTGGTGATTTAGCTCAGTGGTTTCCATGTCTGCCTGGCAAGTGCAAGGTCCTGAGTTCAATCCCCCCCACAACATATCACAGTGCCGGGCATGGTGACTCACACCTATAATCCCAGCACTCGGGAGGCAGAGGCAGGAGGATTGCTGAGTTCAAGGCTTGCCTGGGCTATATAGTGAGCTAAGGGCCCGCCTGAAGTACAAAGCAAGACCCTATCTCAAACAAACAAACCAAAAAAAAAAAAGTAGAAAAAATTTATTGAAAGAAAGCTTCTGTCTGAGAGAGGACTGGAAAGTGGGTTGCCCCTGCTCTCCGAATTTGAAGAAGGTCACTGTCAGGTGTCTGTCAAATCTTACACCCTGCATTGTAGTACACATGTGCGCCTGTGTTTCCTTCTCTAGTTACATCATCCAGAACAGATCAGTAAGGGATACTTGAAGTCAGATCTTTAAAAAGTGAATAAATTTATATGACTAATTCTTTGTGGGTGGAGTATGACTTAAGCAGTCTATAAATAATAATTCTCATTGTTTTAAATCTGTTGCCGTAAGATTTGTTTACTTTGTCATTCACCAAAACAACTGTTTTCAAGATTGTTAATAACCTCCTTTTTGGGGGGGAGGGCAGGCTGTCACTGTGTAGCCCAGGTTGGCCTCAAATTCACAGCAGTACTTCTGCCTGAGTCTCCCAAGGGCTGGGTATATAGGCATATGCCACCACACCCAGCATTAACCTCCATATTTTCGCTAAATCTAGTTCTTTGCCTTGAGTTTCAGCTTACATAGTATTCCAGACAATTGGCTTCCTCACTGTTTCTCCCATGGCTTTTCCTCCGTTAGCTCTTCAGTTTTCAGTCTCTCAGTCTGGCTTTTCCTTTTCAGTCTTCCTCACATATCTGATCCCAGTGGTGCAATCCCTAGGGCTCTGACCGTGTTCTCTTCTTTTTCAATTCACACATTCCCTTGGTGTTTGTTCTCTTCCATCTTTGGCTTTACATACCATGTTTTGGCGACAGTTTACAATCTTGTTTTTCCAGTTCAGGCTTCACCTTTGAATTCCAGATGTCTACATCAAACCTTACTGTCAAGCATCTCTTTAGCTATGAGGCACACTGTGTCCAACTCTGTGCTTCACAGTCTTTTCCACTGCAGTAAATGGCAGCTCCATTCTTCTAACTGCTTGATCTAAAAACAATTGGTTATTCTCATTCTCATTACACATCCAGCCAATCAGCACATCTTACTGGTTCTGGCTTGAAGTGTCTCCAGAATCTTCTTTTTCACCGTGTTATGCCTTTGGTTGAAGCACCTGTTGTCTTTCACTTAGCTTATTGCAGCAGCCTCCTAATGAGTCTCGCGGACACAGTCCTTGCCTCCTGGTCTATTTAACACAGCAGTTCTCCAGATGCCTCATGTCATAGCTCAAGTCTGCTCTGTCAGGTCTCTTCCATCCAGTCACCAGGTTCCCATTCCCCTCTGCGTTTTCTCTGTAGCTTCTGTGCTTCTATTTACTTGCTCTATTGCTTATGTCCCCTGCACTTGAATATGAGCACCATGAAGAAAAGGGGTGTGACCCTACTGGCCACAACAGAGCCTAGAATAGAATGGGGACTGAATGCCTTCACTGAATGAATAAGCTCCCACCCTTTGCTGTGCCAAGTTTTTATGATGACAATGTGAAGCCAAGACTGTTGGCCTTATTTTCAGCTTTGCTACAGTTTTCTAAAGCATATTAGTGGTGTGCTTTCAAGGGATGAAGAGTAGCCCTAATGGTATGCTAAATACTTTTTACTAATGCAGCTGTACTCGTAGGTAAATCAAGGACCAGCTGATAAAGGTGTTGACTGGCTTATATTTTGAGTTATTTTAACTTAATTTTCAATTTAATTAGTATGATGGAGCTGAAAACATGCATTAGAGAAAGAAGGTAAGTTTAGGCCATTACCAATTTACACTGTACTAAAACATGTAAAGTGGTCATGAGACCCAATAAGATCTTAATAGGTAGCTTCAATCCTGGTGATCATTGTTCTGATATACCAGGCAACTTTACCTTGTTTGAAAATGTCTACTTTATTTTTGTCCTGAGCATCCTTAATGATGACAGCAAACATTTGCTGCACTCCAGACAAACAGCAGAATACTATGTGGATATGAGTCATCTCAGTTCCCAGCACTAACCATGGTTAGTGTTTGAGAGACTGAGGAGTTTGCCCAAGGTTAGACTGCTGAGCAGGTTGGAGCTGGTGCTTGAGTACTGGTATTTCCTTGTAGCTTTTTAAAAGTGTTATGGAGCTTGTATGTGTGTGTGTCTTTCTGTGATGCTTACATTATATTACGATAAAACCCACTTCTTTGTATGATAACACTACCTTCTTCCTTAGTAAAGGGCATATAAATGAGATAGAACTGTCACCTCAGGGTTCTGGGCTTCTTTAGTGAACACACCACAGCAGTGTTCTCAATCCTTCAAATGTATAAGGCCATCTGTCTTTACAGAATGGCTTTATAGAGCTGTTTTTAAATTCCTTTCATTCATTGTTATTTTCTGCTGCCTCTTATTGTGTCCCTGTTTTGGGCCCTACCTCTCTTTCTAACTCTCTGTGTTTCTTAAGTAAAAACAATATTTTTTTTATAGTTTTGTACTTAAAAGTAATCCATGCTCAAGCCTCCCTTATTGATGCAGTCTTAGCTCACGACCCTACGTGCACTTGTGCCTCTCTTCCTCTTAGTGTCTGCAGGCAATCGAGGCTGATGGAGCTTTTCACTATGTCAAAGTGGAGATGCGGGTATTACTTGCACGTGCCAGCCTTTTGGGTTTGACTTCTTGAGGTTTAGAAACATCATCCTTGCTCATGTTTGCCAAAAGTTAAGACTAGTTAGCAGGGTTTCTTTTCAAAATGATATGTGTTCTATCAGTACTGCTTCAAAATCAGCTATCTATTTACCAGACGTGTTGCATCTGGACCTTGCAGATCCTGACAGTATATTTAGAAAAATATACTCTTACAAACTTAACTTTTTTGTTTTTTTGCTTCTTGTACAAACTTAGACCTACTCTACTATATCAATGCTGAATATATTGATAGTATACAGATAACATATTTTTTAATACTCCCCCATCCCATGAATAGACTTGTCAGCCATAGACACAATGGGAAAAAAACCACCATCTAGGAAATGACTTGTCTGTTTATTATAGCCATAGTCATAGTTAACCCTTCTGAGTGTCTTTCTCTACATTATTCCCCTGGTTAAGGCATACTAAAGAGTGTTATGAACATATACCAAATTAAAATTACTTTTCTTATATATTGATGGAAAACATTTTAAATTTATTCTTTTGTGGGCCGGAGATTTAGCTCAGTGGTTCCAAAGCCTGCCTCGCAAGTGCAAGGCCCTGAGTTTGATCCCAGTAGCCACATACAATGCTGGGCATGGTGGCTCATGCCTGTAATCCCAGCACTCAGGAGGCAGAGGCAGGAGGATTGCTGAGTTCAAGGCTTGCCCTGGGCTACATAGTGAGCTGAGGGCTAGCCTGAACTACAAAGCGAGACCCTGTCTCAAAAAAAAAAAAATTTATTCTTTTGAGTTATTGAAGGTCCATTGTCATCTGGTTAGAAATGGAGTATTTCTTATGATTTTTTTCCTTCTATATTCAAACCAGGAACAGAAACTTTTTAATTTTTCATGTCAGTATTTCCTTTAGAACTTTCTCAATCCAGAATTATTTCCAATACATTTAGAATCATTGTGCTAGTGGTTCATACTGAACTTTTTCTCTTTGTTGTATTACATAGGTATTTCAGGTCTTGAATGAAAAGAAGCAGATATATGCTATAAAATATGTGAATTTAGAAGATGCAGATAACCAAACTATTGAAAGTTATCGGAATGAAATAGCTTATTTGAATAAACTACAGCAACACAGCGATAAGATCATCCGGCTTTATGATTAGTAAGAATTTCTTTTAGTTTAAAAATAAAACTTTTCAGCCATATTTTTAGGTGAATACTTAGTAACTCTTACTAAAACCTAGTCATTTATTATTTTATTGCTTTTACTTGTTTTTAATTGCAGTGAAATCACAGATCAGTATATCTACATGCTAATGGAATGTGGGAATATTGACCTTAATAGTTGGCTTAAGAAGAAAAAGTCTATCAATCCATGGGAACGTAAGAGTTACTGGAAAAATATGTTGGAGGCCGTACACACAATCCATCAACATGGTATTCTGAAGTCTATACATATATGTCAAGTTAAATATTTGTTAGTGTCATCCTAGAAAAATATGCCTACAGCCTTACTGACACCATTAATTGGATGAATTAAAAAATGAAAGACAAAGGAACAAATCCATTCCTTTTTTGTTTTTGGTAATATCTCTACTGAGCAATGACCCCCAGTTCTTTAATTACATTTTATTTTGAGGGAGGATCTTGCTAATTTGCTCAGACTGATCTTGAACTTGTAATCTTCCTACTTCAGTCTGCCAGAATGCCAGGATAACAATTGTGTGCTACCAAGCCCAGCAAACTCATCTCTTTAAACACAGTTAACTCAGAATATAGGGCATAAACTCAAGTTCCTATATGCATAGTGCAAAATGTGCCTTTATCAGTGTTAATGTAATCTATGATCCATATCTTCAAGTGCACATACTGTCTGCCTGAGACTTTAGGATTCATCCAAGGCATCCTGAAAATGTGAGATGTTTACTTCCCTCATTCCCCTAATGATTTTGTGTTATATGTCCTATATGAGTTGATTTCATTCACTCATTCCACAACCCCTTGCTCTTAGTTCTTTATAAAACTTTTCTCTACCTTTTAAAATAGAAGTTTTAAACATATATGACTATAATTTATCTCCTCTTCATTCTCTCCCTGTAAAGTAAAAGGTCATTTATTAGTGGTCATATCAAGGTTATGGGGATGGAAGTGTCTGCAGTACTCAGCTCATACTGTCCAGCAGTTATAATTGCCATTCTGTCCTCTGGGGAGTGAGCAGCCGTGGATAGACTCTGAGACCAGCCTGCGTGGCTTCAGGTCTTGGCATTATTTTTTAGGCCTTGCATCCTTGAGCAATTTGCTTAAATTCAGTTTCCTCTCTTTAAAATGGATATAATAATGGGACCTCACCTCAGCATTTATTAAGAGAATCCATTATGAGCAAAAAATTTAGAATGCTGACTAGTTTCTAGCAGAGCTGTGAAAATGTAGTCTATTTAATTAGGTTATCAAAGTAACCACTGCGACCTATAGAGTGTAAAATTTTGTCTGCAGCGTATTTTACATTGTCTTATATAATGCATTTTTGTTTGGAGGCATTGTTCATAGTGATTTGAAGCCTGCTAACTTCCTAATAGTTGACGGGATGCTAAAGCTAATTGACTTTGGGATTGCAAATCAAATGCAACCAGATACAACAAGCATCATTAAAGATTCTCAGGTAGGTCTCTGTGTGGATGGTGAGGCCCAGCACCATGCAGTTTAGTTCTTTGCAAGTGTGATTATACCTGTAGATAGATACTTTCACCCACCTCATGGTAAAAAGGATTCCAAATCTTGTAAGAACAGACTGTATGAAGAGATTCAAAACCATGGAACCATGGCCAATACAATTTCAAACAGAAAGTCAACATCAGATAGAAATAAATCCAGCAGTTTTGAATGCTTTTGTATAACCAAGATAGAGAAGCAGTAGTAGTACTGCCTTGGAAATCACCTTGGGTCATGATCTACACTTGATCTTAGCCAAAAGGCCGAGAAGCGATCCTTGGGTCATGATCTGAAAGTAACCTGAATAGCTGGCTCAGGAGTTTCTTGGTAGCAAGCAAGGAAGGAATTACAGTTACATTATTTTTTCACTAATCATGAAGTAAGTATATTTTTCCAAAAAGGAAAGTTTTTCTTTGGAGAAAAAATTTTAAGAGGGCCTTCAAATTGGAAATGCCATAATAAATACTGTACAACAAGCATTTTTATGATAGGATTAGCAAACTAGGGAAGTTCTCCCATAAAAGCTAAAGCAAGATAATCTTTTTTTTTTTGCTTTTTGAGACAGGGTCTCGCTTTGTAGTTCAGGCTGGCCCTGAGCTCACTATGGTGCCCAGGCAAGCCGCCGCGAACTCAGCAATCCTCCTGTCCCTGCCTCCCGAGTGCTGAGATTACAGGCGTGAGCCACCACGTCCGGCATTGTGGTATGCGGTGTTGATTGTTGGAGACGCCCAGCATTATATGTGGTTACCGGGGATCGAACTCAGGTGCTTGCGCTTGTGAGGCAGGCGCCGGAACCACTGAGCTAACCCTCCGGCCCCAGCAAGATAATCTTGATTAGCACTAAAATGATGTGTTCCACATAGCGGATTTTTGATGCTGAAGTATTTTAATCCTAGGAGTAAAACCAGACGGTTAAGAGGAATAGATAGGAAGCATGTCCTTAAAACAGTGTGATTTAGGAGTCACTCCTTTTTACATCCAAAGTATGTCTGGACTTTGATTTATTACAGGGGAAGAAAAGGTTTATTCTATTTCAGCATAAAACTGAATGATTCCTTTAAAGTTTTTGGCCATTTATAGAACTTTAGCCTATATACTGATTGTCCTCTATAATTATACCAAAAGCACAGCATTCTGAAGATAGTTTTCTGATTGTGAAACCAATTTATTTTGCTTCGGCTGTGATTTGACCTACAGCTTAGCAGTGTTGACAATCACTTGAAGTATATCAGTGAAATCTATAATTTTCCTAGTTTCCAAGAACCTGGCATTTGTTTTTTTTTTTTTTTTTGGTGGGTTTTTTTTTTTGAGAGTAGGTCTCACTGTAGTTCAGGCTGGCCCTGAGCTCCCTATGTAGCCCAGACAGCCTAAAAATCAGCAATCCTCCTGCCTCTGCCTCCCAAGTGCTGGAATTACAGCCGTGAGCCACCATGTGTGGAACTGTGGTATGTGGTACTGATTGCTGGTAGGTGTCAGTTACCATGCCCAGTATTGTAGTATGTGGTTACTGGGATCAAATAAAGAACTTTGCCCTTGCTAGGCAGGCACTGGAACCACTGAGCTAAATCTCCAGCCCTGGCATGTGTATTTTTAAAAATGTAAACCAGAATGAAATATTTTCATTGATTTGTGTTTGTTTCTTGGCATACAGGTTGGTACAGTTAATTACATGCCACCAGAAGCAATCAAAGATATGTCTTCTTCAAGAGAAAATGGGAAATCCAACTCCAAGGTATTGTAAATATTCCATTTAATTTGCACCAGCAAACTTACCACGTAAATTTTTTTTTTTTTTTTTTTGAGACTTGGTCTTGCTTTGTAGTTCAGGCTGGCTCTGAGCTCACTATGTAGCCCAGGCAAGCCTCGAACTCAGCAGTCCTCCTGGCTCTGCCTCCTGAGTGCTGGGATTACAGGTGTGAGCCACCACACCCCGCACTGTGGTATGTGGTATTGATTGCTGGTGGGCGTGAGTCTCCACGCCCAGTATTGTATGTGGTTACCCAGGATCGAACTCAGGACCTTGCACTTGCGAGGCAGGCACCGGAACCACTGAGCTAACCTCCGGCCCTTTACCACATAAATTTAAGTTCTAAAACTCTAGCCTGTTGAAATCTTGCCTTTTTAAAAAGCAGATTGTCATGGGATTCAATTTCACTTTTTTTATTGACTTAAGATTATTCTTTAATTGCTTTTTAAATATGTTGTTCTCTTGCTGTGCATTAGTAAAAAATTCACCTAGTTCTGGTCAGTGGTATGTGCCTGTAATCACAGCACTTGGAGGCTGAAGCAAGAGATCCTGAGTTCAAGTCCACCTGAAGCAACTTAATGACTTAGCAAGAGGCTGTCTCAAAATTTTAAAAAATGAACAAAGAAATGAGGATGTAGCTTAGTGTGGAGGACCTGGGTTCATTCCCTAATATTGCAAAAGAAGCTGGGGGAGGGACCACAACTAGGATATTTTTGAATTTCAAATTAAAGGAAAAAAAATTCGATTTGAACACCTGAAGATAACATCAAACGGATATCCTTTGAAGGATAATTTCCTAATTCTTCAGTTAATTTTTTTTAATTGAATTCTTTATTGGTATAATTTATATATATCTCAAAATCACATATAACATTGGGGAATTTGTACCAGTATATGACACAAGTTAATTCTGATTTTTACCCATATCCCTACCCACCCACACCTTCTCACCCCCTTTATACATGCTCTTTTATTTTCTTTATGTGTCATATTTATTCCTTCCCCTCATTACATTCCCACACCAAATTTCCTATGGAAATTTCCCACTCTATAAAAGCTGTCATACTTTCTAGAGTTCATTTGCATCTACAGGTGTTCATGTCAAAGAGAAGATCTGGAATTTGCCTATCTGATATATTGATTTCACTTATTAGTATATCCTCCAGGTGTCTCCATTTGCACCTAAATGGATCGATCTTGTCATTCTTTATGGCAGAGTAATACTCCATTTTATTAAAAACCCACATCTTCTTTATCCACTCTCCAGTTGATGGACATTTGGGTTGTTTCCAAGATTGAGCTATCACGAACTGAGCTGCTATGAACAAGGGTGTACATCTGTCTTTCCAATGTGATTATTTAAATTCTTTTGGGTATATTCCTAGCAGGGGGATAGCAGGGTCAAATGGGACCCCTAGTCCTAGTTTTCTGAGAAATCTCCACATGGGTCTCCACAATGGTTGCACAAGTCTGCAATCTCACCAACAGTGGAGAAGGGTTCCTTTCTCCCCACAGCTACGCCAGCATTTATTGTTGGCTGATTTTGTGATAGCAGCCATTCTTTGTGGAGTGAGATGAAATCTCATTATTGTTTTCATTTGCGTCTCTCGAATAACCAGTGATGTGGAACATTTCTTCATATGCTTCTTGGCTGCTTTGACTTCTGCCTCTGAAAAGTGTCTATTCATTTCAGATGCCCATTTTTGAATTGGGTCTTTAAACTTGGGGAGGCTGATCTGTTTGAATTCTTTATATATTGTAGATAATAGCCCTTTGTCTGATAAACAGCTAGTAAATATTTTATCCCATGTTCTTGGTTGTCTTTTAGTAGTGCCAGTGACTTCTTTGGCTGTGCAGAAGCTTTTCAGTAGAATGAGATCCCATTTGTTGATTCTTTCTGTTAGTTCTTGTGCTATAAAGGTTTTATTCATAAAGTTTCTGCCTAAGCCAGTGTCTCCAAGAGTTTTACCTAGCCTGTTTTCCAGCAGGCTTATTGTTTCTGTTTTAATGTTTAAGTCTCATATCCATTGTGAGTTTAGTTTTGTGCATGGTGAAAGAGATAGGTCTAGCTTTAGCTTTTGGCAGGCTAAAGTCCAGTTTTTCCAGCAGCATTTGTTAAAGAGGCTGTCTTTCTTCCATTGGGGATGTTTGGCTCCTTTGCCAAAGATAAGGTGGCTTAGTGTATCTGGAGTTGTTTCTGGGTCTTCTAATCTATTCCACTGGTCCTCGGGTCTGTTACTTTGCCAGTACCATGCAGTTTTTATCACAGTGGCTTTATAGTAGAGTTTTAAATTGGGGATTGTAATACACCCTGACGTGTCATGGTTGCTTAGAATTGCTTTTGCTATTCTAGGTTTCTTGTTGTTCCAGATGAATTTTTGTATTATTTTCTCTAGCTCTGTGAAGTATAGCATTGGAATTTCAATTGGAATTGCATTGAATCTGTATAGTAGTTGTGGGAGTATAGCCATTTTGATGATGTTAGTTCTCCCTACCCAGGAACAAGGGATATCTTTCCACTTTCTGCTTTCCTTTTCTATCTCGTTTTTCAGAGTCCTATAGTTTTCAGCGTAGAGGTCTTTCACTTCCTTTGTTAGGTTGATTCCCAGATATTTCATTTTTCTGGGTGCTATTATGAAAGGGACTGACTCTTCAGTTTCTCTTGCAGTACATCTGTTATTTGTGTAGACAAAGGGTGTCGATTTTTGAGCGTTGACCCTATATCCAGCAACACTACCAAATCTGATAATTAAGTCTAGTAGTCTTTTGGTTGAGTTTTTAGGATCCTCTAGATAGAGTATCATATCATCAGCAAATAATGACAGTTTAAATTCTTCTTTTCCTATCTTTATTCCTTTTATATCTTGTCCTGCCTGATTGCTATGGCTAATGTTTCCAGAACTATATTGAACAAGAGTGGTAACAATGGGCATCCTTGTCTTGTTCCTGATCTTAGTATAAAAGGTTTCAATTTTTGCCCATTAAGTATGATGCTGGCCATTGGTTTCTCATAAATAGTTTGTATTAAATTGAGATAAAGTCCATCAATTCCGATTTTCTGTAGGGTTTTGATCATAAATGGGTGTTGGATTTTGTCAAATGCTTTTTCTGCATCTATTGAGATAATCATATGGTTTTTGTCTTTGAGTCTGTTAATATAGTGTATTACATTGATTGATTTACGTATGTTGAACCAGCCTTGCATCCCTGGGATAAATCCGACTTGATTTGTTTGATTTTCTTGATAACTCCCTGTATTCTGTTTGCAAGTATCTTATTGAGGATTTTTGCGTCAGTGTTCATTAGAGAGATTGGCCTGTAGTTTTCTTTTTTGGTGGGATCTTTCCCTGCCTTTGGAATCAAGGTGATGGATGCTTCAAGGAATGATTTGGGGAGTACTGCTTCCCTTTCAATTTCATTAAAGAGATTGAGAAGTACTGGTATTAACTCTTCTTTAAAAGTTTTGTAGAATTCAGCAGTGAAGCCGTCAGGACCAGGGCTTTTCTTTGTTGGTAGGCTTTTTATTACATTTTCAATTTCCCAGATTGATATCGTGTTTAACATTTTCATATCCTCTTCATTCAGCTTTGGAAGTTCATATGTGTCTAGGAATCTATCCATTTCTTCTAGATTTTCCATCTTCTTGGAGAATAGATTTTCAAAGTACATGTTTATGATCCTTTGGACTTCCTCTGGGTCTGTGTTGATTTCCCCATTTTCATTCCTTATAGAATGGATTTGAGCCTTTTCCTTCCTTTGTTTGATAAGGTTGGCCAAGGGTCTGTCAATCTTATTTATCCTTTCAAAGAACCAACTCTTTGATTCATTGATTCTTTGTATTGTTTTCTTTGTCTCTATTGCATTAATTTCTGCTCTGATCCTTATAATTTCCTCTCTAGTATGTGCTTTGGGTTTGTTTTGCTCCTCTTTTTCTAATTGTCTGAGGTTCTTCATTAGATTATTTCAGTTTGCTCTATTTTCCGAGTGTAGGCATTCACTGCTATGAATTTCCCTCGCAGAACTGCTTTCATTGTGTCCCATAAATTCCTGTATGTTGTGCTGGGGTTGTCGTTTAGTTGTAGAAACTGTTTAATTTCTTTCGTCACCCATTGCTTGGTTAACAGAGTTCAATTTCCATGTGTTTGTGAGGATCTTGGAATTTCTTCTGCTATTCAGCTCCGTTTCAAGGCATTATGGTCTGATAGTATGCAGGGGTTAACTTCGATTCCTTTGCATCTACTTAAGCTTGTTCTGTGGACTAGAATGTGATCTATTTTGGAGAATGATCCATGAGCAGCTGAGAAGAAGGTATATTCTCACTTTGAAGGGTGAAAAATTCTGTAGGCATCTAATAAGTCCATTTGCTCAAAAGTTTGATTTAGCTCAAGTATTTCCTTATTGATTCTTTGTCCAGTTGTTCTGTCAATTTGTGACAATGGAGTATTAAAATCCCCTACTACTCTTGTATTCATGGATAGCTGGCTTTTCATGTCCAGTAATGTTTGTTTTATATAGTTGGGTGCATTAGAGTTTGGTGCATAAATATTTATGATTGTTATTTCTTTCTCGGATAGTTCCCTGTATGAGAATATAGTGACCTTCTTTATCTTTTTTAATTAGTTTGGGTTTGAAATCTATTTTGTGTGCAAACAAGGTAGCCACTCCTGCTTTTTTGCAGTTTCCTGAGGCATGGAGGATTGTTTTCCAACCTTTTATTTTCAGTCTATGGGTTTCCTTCTGAATTAGGTGTGTTTCCTGTATGCAGCAGATTGTAGGATCTTGCTTCTTGATCCAATCTGCTAGTCTGTGTCTTTTAATTGGCCCATTGAGTCCATTGACATTAATGGTTATGACTGATGTGGACATATTCACAGCTGCCATGTTTCCCTGTTCTTGGTTCTTTTCTTCTTTGCTTTTTCCCTTTTCAATTTAGTTTCTTGTTTGCCCCAATAAATTCACTCTCCTGGGTCTCATGGGTATGGAATTTTCTGTGTTTTTTTCCAAGATGTTCTTTAGAATATTTCGGAGTGCAGTTTTCGTATTTGTGAAATTTTTCAGGTGTTCTTTATCAGGGAAGTATCTTATTTCCCCATCTATTCTGAAAGATAGTTTTGCAGGATACAACAGTCTAGGTTGGAGGTTGTTTTCCTGCAATGCTTGAAATACTTCTCTCCATGCTCTCCTTGCATTGAGTGTTTGTGTTGAAAAGTCTGCTGTGATCCTAATGGGCTTCCCTTTGTAGGTGATTTTTTTCCCTTTCTCTCACTACTTTCAGTATTTCATTCTTTTGTTGTACATCTGGAACCTTGATAATTATATGTCTAGGTGTAGATATTTTTATGTCGCAGCGTTTTGGAGTTCGATAGGCCTCATTTATCTGTATGTCTATTTCTTTTCCTGTGAAGTTTTCTGTTGTTATCTCTGACAATAGCTTTTTTATGTCTTTTACACTGTCTCCTGCTTACTCAGTGACTCCAATCCGTTTTATATTATTATTGAGTCATCTAGAAGCTGTTGAATTGATTTCTCATGGTCCCTTGCTCTTT
>PVIC010021812.1:0-28238 GCA_004025085.1 Thryonomys swinderianus
TGTTTTAGATGACAATCCAAGTGACCATCCTCTTTTTTGTTGTTCTGGTAAGAGAATAGGAAGTAAATTACTCTTCCTTCATATATTGTGAAAATTATATATAGTACTGGCTTTGAGAATCATGGATAGTTCACTCTCGTATTGTTTATTCAGGCCTTATAACTGTTTTTTCTGGTATTAGGGCTTGAAATCAGGACCTCATGCTGGCCAGAAAGGCAGGATACCAATGAGCCACAGCCCTGGCTCTCAGGCTGTATAATTTATTTTCATTTTTGAATTTTTTCCAGTGCTGGGGATTGAACTCAGGGCCTTGTGCTTCCAAGATAGGTGCGGTAACACTTGAGCTAAATCCCCAGCCCTCAGGCTATATAATTTTTTTTTTGGTTGTTTTTGAGACAGGGTCTCACTTTGTAGTTCAGGCTGGCCCTGAGCTCACTATGTAGCCCAGGCAAGCCTTGAACTCAGCAATCCTCTGTCTCTGCCTCCAGAGTGCTGGGATTACAGGTATGAGCCACCACTCCAGGTATAATTTTTTTTTGAAGTTTTCATGGCTGGGTATGGTGGCTCATGCCTATAATCCCAGCACTCAGGAGGCAGAGGCTGGAAGATTGCTGAGTTCAAGGCTTGCCTGGGCTACGTAGTGAGCTCAGGGGCAGCCTGGACTATAAAAGGAGATGCTGGGCCGGAGGGTTAGCTCAGTGGTTCCGGTGCCGGCCTTGCAAGTGCAAGGACCTGAGTTCGATCCCCGGAAACCATATACAATGCTGGGCATGGAGACTCACGCCCACCAACAATCAATACCTCATACCACAGTGCTGGGCGTGGTGGCTCACGCCTGTAATCCCAGCACTCGGGAGACAGAGACAGGAGGATTGCTGAGTTCGTGGCAGCTTGCCTGGGCACCATAGTGAGCTGAGGGCCAGCCTGAACTACAAAGCAAGACCCTGTCTCAAAAATAAATAAATAAATAAATAAATAAATAAATAAATAAATAAATAAATAAACAAATAAATAAATAAGGGAGATGCTGTCTTAAAAAAAAATGTTTTCATGCTGACTTTTGTTTTCCTTTAGTTATAATCATTGCTGTCCTTCGCCATATTGCCAAGATTTCCAGGTTGCTTTTAAATTTTGAAGAGAGTTCTGTGTTCCTTATCATAGGGTCTTTATGTTACTATTTCTGTCTTTTCTTCTTTCACTTATATTTTATAGGCACAAGAGAGTAACAGTTTCCCTTCCTTGTCGAGTAGCACATAAGTGATGTACAAGTCACCTCTGTGTGTGGTTCACTGCGCCTCCCCTTCTGATCATTTGCAGCCTGTGTGTGGAGTCTCCTCTTGAATGCGGGCTGGCTGGAGACTTGTTTTATCCATTATGATGCAGAGGATTCAACACTGTGCGGGTTCCAGGCCTCAACCCATAGAAGCCCTCAGACCTCCTGGGGGAGCCAACTGCCATGGAGTATGTGCATCCTGACGCTGCCATGCTGTGGGCAGTTGTCCCCTCACGGCCTCTCCGTGAGCCCAGCCTAGCCACATGGAGAGGCCGTGTGGAGAAGGACTAAATCCCTGGCCAGCAGCCCAGCTGATCTTCCAGCTGACAGGCAGCCCAGGCTTGCCGGCCAAGAGCAAGGCCATCTTGTGGGTCCCTCAGTCAGCCACACCCCAGCTGCCCTGCCGAGCTGCCCTAGCCCAGCCCTGCTGGAACTGCAGGACTGTGAGCAGAGCTTGCACAAGGCAGTATTTGGGGGAATGATTTGCGAAATACCAAGAGATAATTAAAATACCCTCTCTGTTCAAGACTTTAAAAGATCTATCACATTAGTTATCTGGACAAGATACCACACTAATCTTCTATTATGTGAGTGTAGTCTACCCCGTTCCATTACTGCTCAGCTTCTGCTTACTCCGTGTGGATTCATGTTTGCTATGAATTTGGGACTGGTCTTGTTTGTTCTGTGTTTTTCCCCTCAAGCCCACATCTCTGGCTCACCGCTGTCCCTCTGCACGCCCCATTTTCTTCTCCTGTGGGCTAGGCGTGTGCCCAGCGTGGGGCTGCGTGCTCTGCATGAGCTGGTTCTCCACTCCGTTCCCTCCTCAGGCCACTCACAGCTGTGTTCTCACAGCTGAACTGGCTGATTCACTGTCCTGCTTTTGGCCCTCAGAAAACCCCATGGCAGCGTTTCCAGGGCTTAGACTCCTGCAAGTTGCCTTTCCCATCATTTTGTTGTTTCTGGCTGAAACATACTCCTAAGTGGGTCACTTCTTCAAGATACAGTGTGCCCATTCCTGTGCGTTTCTATGAGTAATGCGTACTATGAGCAAGTTAATGAGAAAATGATTTTATTTTTTTGGGGTGGAGTAAAGCCCAGAATATTCTTAAGTAATCATCATCAATTAGTTACGCTTTAAGACCTCAGTGTTAGGGATGGGAAACCAATTCCTTTTCCATATCCCGTTGAGTTCATGTCTCAGAATATGATAGCCAATCTGTTCTCCTTATGTTGAATTTGCTTCAGAATAAAATGTTTCCAAATATCTTCCAGTCATTCCTGAAGGATCTTTAAGCTTGCAGAGTATTAAAGTAACTGATTCTGAGCATTTTTCAAACGACTTTCAGTTTGAGCCTCAGCTGACCATCTGTTTGTTTGCTTCAGAAAGAGTTCCAGACACAGCCAAGAGTCACCCTGAGTGATCTTCACAGGCTCACTGGAGCATACACTATGGTCCCAGTCTTCTCAGGATCTCCAAGTACTTTAGCAAAAGACCTTCAGGCCCCACCTATCCTGTCTTACGGGAGATGTACTCAGGATGTCTAGAAGCTAACATGTTATCTGAGTAACAACAAACAGAAGAACTATGGGACAAAGCCACTGTAAGTTGAGCACTCTCAAATTCCCATGATGCAGAAGGGCCCAATTTTCCCTCCCCTCTCAACATAGGGAAAAGCACCCAGTGTCAGCAGCTGTTTAGATATGGGCTAAAGATTTTTCTGGAACAATGTTTTTTTTTTTTTTTTGAGACAGAGTCTCTCTTTGTAGTTCAGGCTGGCTCTGAACCCACTATGTAGCCCAGGCAAGCCTCGAACTCAGCAATCTTCCTGCCTCTGCCTCCTGAGTGCTGGGATGACAGGCGGGAGCCACCATGCCCGGCACTGTGGTATGTGGTACTGATTGCTGGTGGGCATGAGTCACCACACCCAGCATTGTATGTGGTTACCGGAGATGGAGATCGAACTCAGGACCTTGTGCTTGCAAGGCAGGCGCCAAAACCACTGAGCTAAATCTCCAGCCTATCATTCCTCTTGATAAGAGGGGGGGGATGGAGTGAGTCCATTAGATTAAGACTCCTCAAGCTTGACACTATTGGTATTTGGAGGTGGATAATTGTTTGTTGTGGTGGTTATCTTGGGTATTGTTTGATATGTAGCAGGATCTTTGGTCTTTACCCAGTGGCATCACTAACCCCCACCTTGGTTGAAGATGTAGCACAGTGTCACCATGCCTGCCTTCAAAGTGGAAGGTCCTGAGTTACTTTCCCAGTACCGCACACGTACAAAAAGGTCTAGGGAAGAAGGAGCTCAGTGGTGCCACGGCTGCCTGGCAAGTGCAAGGTCCTGAGTTCAGTTCCTGGTACTACCAAAAAAAGGCTTGCTAACCCCACCCCTACTCCAGTTGTGACAACCAGTATATCTCTAGATATTGCCAAATGTCCTTTGGAAAGCGAACATTTCTCTGATTGTAAGTGACTGGTTTAGATAATTTAGGATTACTTCAGAAGCTGAAGGTTCAACATTAGGGGGTATATTAGTTATTTTATTGCTGAGACAAAATACCCAGCACTCCAAATTTAAGGAAGGAGAGGTTTATTTTGGCACACAGTAGAGGGTTCAGTCCGTAGTTGGCTGACCCCAAGGTATGTGGCCTGGCAGAGGGCGATTGCAGAGGGGAACGGTCCGTGGGGGGCAGACAGGAAGCAGAGAGGGAAGGAGACAGACCCTGTCAGGCCACACCCCAGTGACCCACCTCCTCTAATCAGGGTTCATCTCTCAACATGCAGTTAGCTGTAAACTCACCAGTGGACTCCACTAGTGAGTATCATGCCTCCATGGCTTAATCACTTGCTGAAAGTCCAACCTATGAGTTCATGAGGCTTTTTGGAAGTGTCTGAATATAAATTGTAACAAGGGGCTACATACTTGAACCACCCAGAATTTCATCAGGAACGTTATGGATCTAGTTAGGTAACCAGAGCTCCATTCAGTGAACTTTCATTGCAGGGAACAGCAAGGTTTTAAGGGGCCAGCAGGAAATATTCCAGCATGAAGGCCAAAGGGTGTCTGTCACAGCTCCTGATGTCTGCCTTTCTTGCTCAAAAGCTCCTATAGGCAAGACTTACACACTTGGGCGCGGCTGGGTGCTGATGAAGCTTTCCTTGGCAGGTGACTGGTTTACTCTGTGCCGCTGGAACTATCACCCCCTGGATGATCTTATAGGAGGAAACACCCTACACACTAGGTCACCCATCAGCTCAGCAGTTCTGCGGGAGGAAATCCTGGCTTCCTCTCGCTTGTGTCTGCAACAGTGGATTCTGCTCCACGGCTCAGTGTCCTAACATGACTCTCTTCCTCTGAGAAATGCTTAGCGTTTATGATCATGTTTGAGGATTATGATTTTACTTTACTCATTAATCTATTCCTAGCACAAGGCATGACAGAGTGGGGAGTGATGTGGGGGAAAGTAGCAACTAAAGATAACATTCCTGGGCCAGAGATTAAGCTCAGGGGTTCTGGCGCCTGCCTCGCAAGTGCAAGGTCCTGAGTTCGATCTCTGGTAACCACATACAATGCTGGGCGTGGTGGCTCACGCCCACCAGCAATCAATACCACATACCACAGTGCCGGGTGTGGTGGCTCACACCTGTAATCCCAGCACTCGGGGAGGCAGAGGCAGGAGAATTGCTGAGTTCCAGGCTTGCCTGGGCTACATAGCGAGCTCAGGGCCAGCCTGAACTACAAAGCGAGACCCTGTCTCAAAAAAAAACACAAAAAACAAAACAAAACAAAACAAAACATTCCTTTGCTTTCCTTTTTCAAGGAGAACACTCCCCTTGTGAAATGACTTCTACTTACTTCCCAGAAAGGGTAAAATGAATAACTTTTTTCTTGTGGAACTGGGGATCATACTTAGGGCCTTGCACTTGCCAGGCAGGTGGCAGCAGTACTGAGCTAAATCCCTGGCCCCCTAAATAATGTTTTATTAAATGCAAATTAGTTGCAGGTTCTTAAAGGCAGCATCCTTGGAAAGGAAATTCCAGTACATTGCATAACACATCCACATTTTGCCTGTAAGTCAAAGCATTTTATGCACTGTTATTGCTGACTTTTTGAACCACTTTTTTTATTTTTTTTTTTGGAGCCCGACTTGGGAATTAGCCTCGAACTCACAGCAATCTTCCTGTCTCTGCCTCCCGAGTGCTGGGACACCATGCCCAGCTCCGCTATTTTTTGAAGACCAAGATAAATAGTCATATTGAAAAAGAAAATTTATTAAATGAGCAGTTGGAGAAAATGTTTGAGAAAGTTTGTATCAGTTTTTCACATTAAAAATAGATCTTTGTGTGTTCCGTTGCCTTTTATTTTGCTCTCTATTTCTTTTTGCTTTTGAGACAGGGTCTCGCTTTGTAGTTCAGGCTGGCCCTGAGCTCACTATGGTGCCCAGGCAAGCCTCCGCGAACTCAGCAATCCTGTCTCTGCCTCCCGAGTGCTGGGATTACAGGCGTGAGCCACCACTTCTGGCATTGTGGTATGCGGTGTTGATTGTTGGTGGGTGTGTCTCCACGTCCAGCATTATATGTGGTTACCGGGGATCAAACTCAGGACCTTGCGCTTGCGAGGCAGGCGCTGGAACCACTGAGCTAACCCTCTGGCCCCTATTTTGCTCTTTATTTCATTTTGGGTCTCTCATATAAGAAAGAAACCATGAGCTATTGAAGCTCATGTGTCTGATTTATTATGCTTAAGTGATTTATTATTTAGAGTCTCAAAGTGCATCCACTTTCCCACAAATGACTCAAATTTTATTGATTGATTGATTGATTGATTGACACAGGGTTGCACTTTGTAGTTCAGGCTGGCCTCAGATTTATTTTTCTTTATGGCAGAGTAGTACTCCATGTGTATGAATACTTCACCGTCTTTTTTTTTTTTTTTTTTTTTTTTTTTTTTTTTTTTTTTGCTTTTTGCTTTTTGGAGACAGGGTCTCACTTTGTAGTTCAGGCTGGCCCCGAGCTCACACGGTGCCCAGGCAAGCCACCGCGAACTCAGCAATCCTGTCCCTGCCTCCCAAATGCTGGGATCACAGGCATGAGCCACCACGCCCGGCATTGTGGTATGTGGTGTTGGTTGTTGGTGGGCGCGTCTCCACGCCCAGCATTCTATGTGGTTACCGGGGATCGAACTCAGGTCCTTGCGCTTGCGAGGCAGGCGCCGGAACCACTGAGCTAACCCTCCGGTTTACTTCACTGTCTTTATCTGGTCGTCTGTTGGTAGACCTAAAGGCCTCTTCCAAGATTTAGCTGCATGAATTGTGCTGCTATAAACACAGGTGATGGAGCTTTTGTAAATGGGGAGGGAACTAAGAAACAGGGAGGGGAGTGGAGGGAGAGGAAGGGGATGTAAAAAGAATTAAGATGTGTTATGTGCACGTACAAACTCCCCATGAGGGATATAATCTTATGTACTGCCAACATGTCCTAATAAAAATAAATATTCAATACGTTCTTTTTTCTGTTTTACTTTCTCTATAAAATAAAGGCATCTATGAACACTCTGATGTTCTTATCTCTGTAGTAGATATACAGAGAAATCCGGACATTTATATATTCCGTTCTTTGTCCATTCACCCTCTTTCAACTTATTGTTCCATAGCTTTTACAAATACAAAGTGATACTTGTGTTACCAATTTGGGGTTTTGCAGTAGGAGTTGTGGTTGCTTTATGAAAGCTCCTTTGGCACTGCGAATGTCATGTTCCTTATTTGTGTGTTATTTTCTAAACATATTCAAGGCAGCGCCGCTGAGACAGCTGTGACAATAATGCTGCGCCCGGACGGGTGCCAGCGCTCAGCAAAACAACATTTACTTGGCAGGGGAGAGAGAACGGAGGCTTTTCACAGCTCTTTGGAAATGCTAATACGTTCTCAACTTTGAATTATGTTAGCTTTTTATCTGGGAAACCGTTTCCAGTGAACATACCCTGGTTTCATAAAAAGGAAGGGACACCAAGTCAGGGGGGGTGACAGGCTCGGAGGCTCATGGGAAGGGCAGATGCAATCCCGGGGCATGTTCTTCAGCTGGGGGACATTTTTGGACCTGGGGACATTTTTCGGCCTGCAGACCGCCTCGGGTCCAGAGATCCTCCAGGCGGCGGGCATCGCGGCAGGCTCTGGGCTGTGCCCTGGGGCAGGACTCGCTGGCGGTGTGTCAACTCTGATTTTGTTCCTGCGAGTGCCTTTGGAGCTTCCCTGACTTTTGGCCGTGTGTTGCGCAGTCGAAGGAAGAAAATATTACGAGTGGACGGCTCGACTGGACTCAGGCTTCTCACTACCGCCCAGCTGCAAATAGCTGGGACCAGTCTTGGAAATAATGTGTCCCGGGAGTCTGTTCTCCCGGTGCGCTGAGGCTGCTGGCGCTGCGAGGGGCCCGGCCAGCAACGGCGGAGCTTCTCGCACAGAAGGAGCCGGAGGTTTACAGCTTCACGGCGGCGGGGCGGGAGGAAGCCCTGCCTTCCCGCCTCTGCCTCCTCCTGCGGCCCGAGATGGACGGCACTCGTCTTCGGTGACTCATCTGAGTTTTCAGCTGTAAAGCCCATGAGTAGATGGGTTATTAAGAATTCCTACAGCCGCCCTGGAGATTTAGCTCAGCACCTGTCTAGCAAGCTCAAGGTCCCTGGTTGGATCCCAGTGCAATCAGTACCGCATAGCACAATGCTGGGCGTGGTGGTTCATGCCTGTCCTCTCAGCACTCGGGAGGCAGAGGCAGGAGGATTGCTGAGTTCCAGGCTTGCCTGGACTACATCGCAAGCTCAGGGTCAGCCTGAAGAGACCCTGTGTTAACTATATACACTTTTCTATTTCTTCTTTCCCATTTCTAAAAGACAAAGAAACTTGAAGAAATATATATGAAAAGCTGTCTACTCTTCTCTGATTATTTTTCCCATACTGGGGATAGAACTCAAGGCGTTGAGCTTGTGAGGCGGGCACAGTGCCACTGAGCTAAATCCCCGGCCTACACTTGCACCTGTAAGTGAGAGCTGTGATATGATTAGTTACTAAAAATACCTCTGGTAGACCTGGCAGTGCTCAGAGTGCAAATGAAACTCCCAAGTACTGAGAAAAAAATAAAGGCTTTTCCGTGCTGAGCTCAGCCAAGAGGCTAGGAGCTGTTTTGTGCTTGCGTGCCGCTGTGAGGGGAGACTGTCTTCTTCCACCTCCTCCCAGATTACCACAGAAAGCGGAACGCACCCTGAAATTTCATGAGTCAGACGAGGCCTTGAACTCACAGCACCCTCCTGCCTTAGCCTGCAGTGTGGTGGGTTACAGTGCGCACCACCATATCTAGCTGTAGGTGGGGTGTTCTGGAGCAGTGGTTTCCACACCCCGCACCTACCCCAGGTGGGCACGAACATGTAAGAATCCCCTGAGATAAGGCTGCAGTGTTTTGGGAAGGAGGCTAAAGATCGATTGTTTTAAAAAAGCTTTTCAGCTCAGCCGGGTTAGGAGCTGCTGTTCTGGAACTTCATACATTTTAAATTGTGAGACTTTGAACTCTGGCCATTCGACATAATGAACAATGTTTAAGGCAAAGTCTTCAAAGTGGTGTGTCTTGCCAAGAAAACATTAGGAGAGATTTATATACTAAAAATCTTGGGTTGGGTATATAGTTCAGTAGCGCTGGGCCTGCCTGGCAAATGCAATGTCTTGAGTTTGATCCCCAGTACCACACACAGAAAAAAAGATTATTACTAAAATAATTAAGATAAAAATTTTACTGTTATTTCAAGAAAGAAGAAGCTTGGGAACAACTAGATGGTTGGGAAAATTAAAATTTCTTTTTTTTTTTTTTTTTTGAGACAGGGTCTCACTTTGTAGTTCAGGCTGGCCCTGAGCTCACTATGTAGCTCCGGCAAACCTCGAACTCAGCAATCCTCCTGCCTCTGCCTCCTGAGTGCTGGGATTACAGGCATGAGCCACCACACCCAGCAAAAATTTCTTTTTTTGAGGTAGAGTCTCACTATGCAGTTCAGGGTGGCCTTGAACTCACTATGTATCCCTGACTGGCCTTGAATTCATGGTGATCCTCATGCCTCAGCCTCCCACACACTGGGATTATAAGTGTGCTCCACCATGCCTGGCTACAACTTCTCAATTTCTGAGTTTATACTCTTAAAGTAATAAGATGCTGCCCCCAATATTTTAGTGATTTTATTTGACTTGTTCTTAGCATTTCTCTGATTGCAACAACTGTAATTTCCAGTGGAAGACAAAGTGAATACAATACTGTTTATACCATGTTACTGTTGTTCCTACCCTATAATACCTTTCATCCTCTCAAAATCAAAAAATATTTTCAGCAAATACAAAAAGTCTAGAAAATAATCTGACACTACTTGGCTTTGACGAATCTCAGCGTCTTACCATGTTTCCTTCAGATCATTATGTTTCCTTTCTGGGACTAAGAATAAAGAAGAATTTAAAAGAAAATCAGTTCTCCTGGCTAAAAGCAGTCTAGCTCCCGACTCAGGTTCTGCCGCTCCTCTTTTTTCCAGTAACTGCTGATCCCTCCTGGTGCTGATATTCCTGTAAATGAAGCTTTGGGACCCGGAGGAACTGTATGCTCTGTAAACAGCTAAGTTCTGTAAACAAAGTTTATGATACTCTGTTCCCATATGATTCATAAGACACTGTCTTCCTACAAGGCTAAATTACTAAGGTCTCTGCCCTGTGCTGTTCCTGTGAACTAGCTGCATCACTAGAAGACCACCCCGCTTTGACTAAATATTTAAACACTGGAGTTTTTGGGTACTGAGATTGAACTCAGGACCTTGTGCTTGTGAAGCAGGCGCTGGAACCACTGAGCTACACCCCTAGCTGAAATGTTTTTTTTTGTGGTTGTTGTTCAGCTTTGGGACATAAGTCTGCCGAAGCTGGTGTTCACCTCGAATAAATCCTCCTGATTTCTATTTGATCTCTCTTGTCCCTTGAAATTTGTAACAAGCGTAGAAAAAGTGAGGGGCATTCGCAGTGTGCTGTGGACTCCAATTCTTCTGAGGCTGGTACTTATCATCCCACACCTGGATCTTTGCTTATTTATGTCTTTGCTCTTTTGATATGAGTTAGGCATTTATAAATAATACATAGGACTGTAGAAATGACTTCAAACTATATAAATGATATCTAGTAGGTATAAATTACTGTTTTGTTTTTTTTGGTGATGTTGGGCTAGGGTTTTGTGAATTCTGGGCAAGTGCTCTATCACTGGGCTGTACCCCAGCCTTAAATTCCTTTTTTTCTGGACATGGATGCTTTCAGACATGTTATGTGTGAGTGCCAATGCCCCACAAGGATCAGAATCATTTTCTATCGCCTCCTAATAGCCACAGTGGGAACATAGCCTTATCACAGCGTGGACCTTAGGGAACAATAAAACCCAAACTTTAGCGACTGTTGTGCTCTGTTCTTCTGTAGAAACAGCCAAGACAGGGTGATGGGAACCCCTGCTAAGCCACATGAGAGTGAAAAATAAATTCGCACTGTGGTAAGCCACATGTGGGAAAAGATTTATGCTGTCATGTTGGTAAATCTAGCTCCAGTGAGTTTGTTTCAGTTGCTATGCAGTGTTTTGTTGGACAAATATGTTATCTTTCATTTATTCTTCTACTGGTGGAAATTTAGAATTTTACTTGATATGTGTCTTTGTGCTAAGAGTTCTCTGTGGAATGAATGGGCTCTACTGGCAACTTTGGTAGATATTGTTACATTGCTCTGTAACACAAAGTATACAGTTGGAGAATTTGTATTTTTTTCTTACTTTGTCCATATCGCCCAGGTATTATAAGACTTCTAACTTTTGCCAAGCTGATGGTCTCTCATATTGCTTGGATTTATGTTCACCTCAGGTAGAGTGGGCCAAGCTGCTTGCACTGTGAAAGAGGCTGTGACTATAAGGGCTGGTTCCCCCGAATATGCTATATATGTTTCACACAGAGAAAGTGTGCCTCTTTTTTTTTTCTTTTTGAGACAGGGTCTCGCATTGTAGTCCAGGCTGGCCCTGAGCTCACTATGGTGCCCAGGCAAACCACTGCGAACTCAGCAATCCTCCTGTCTTTGCCTCCCGGGTGCTAGGATTATAGGCGTGAGCCACCACGTCCGGTATTGTGGTATGTGGTGTTGATTGTTGGTGGGCATGTCTCCACGCCCAGCATTATATGTGGTTACCGGGACTGAACTCAGGACCTTGCGTTTGCGAGGCAGGCGCCAGAACCACTGAGCTAACCCTCCGGCTCCCCCCCCTTTTTTTGAGACAGGGTCTCGCTTTGTAGTTCAGGCTGGCCCTGAGCTCACTCTGTAGCCCAGGCAAGCCTGGAACTCAGCAATCCTCCTGTCTCTGCCTCCCGAGTGCTGGGATTACAGGCGTGAGCCACCATGCCCGGCACTGTGGTATGTGGTATTGATTGCTGGTGGGTGTGAGTCACCACACCCAGCATTGTATGTGGTTACTGGAGACTGAACTCAGGACCTTGCTTGCAAGGCAGGTGCTGGAACCACTGAGCTAAATTTCTGGCCCAAAAGTGTGCCTCTTTGAACCCGAAATTTCCCAGATATATCCACTATACATTTGTATAATTTGGGACTCAAGTCTCAACTTTACAGGTAAGTCTTATTTTATGACATAATACTACAGCATTGAAATAACTATTTTTTCAGCTTCTCTCAGCAGAATCTGAGTAGATTAGTGGAAGGCTGAAGGGCTCTGAGAGCAGTGGAGACCTGTGTCAGAGCTCCCGGGGGCACCGAGGGATCCAGGACCCCTGCTAACCCTCAGAGCTAAGAGTAGCATTAAACACTGTGACACAGTGCCACTCAAGCCCAAGCATCTGACGGGGCACCACCCTTACCTACTGTGGTTTCTTTCTACACCGAGCACAAACCTGAGAACTGGTCATGGAAGCTGTCACAGGAACACTTTCCTATTGAGGGCAGCTAAAAACCAGCTCACGTTGGAAGGAATAAAGCTTAGAAATTTGTTTGCATACAAGAAAAGGTCAAGAACAGAAAATTCTGAAGGCCAGAAATGTTTTAGATGGAAAACCGAGTTTAAAGGTCAGAAGGGGGGCCTGGGGATTTAGCTCAAGTGGTACCATGCATGTCTTGGAAGCACAAGGGCCCAAGTTCAATCCCCCATACCAGGGGGGAAAAAAGGGTCAGAAGGGAAGGTTGATGTCAGAAACCAAGTACAATGATAGAACAAGATTTTCAGAGAGTTGGGACTGTACCTCGCTGGCAAAGTACACAAAGAGCATGTGCAAGGTCCTGGGTTCAGAACTATCTGAATACATGTGGTGCCCAAAGGATTTCTGAGATTCTGCTGAGTGGAAGCTGAAAAAATAGTCATTTCAATGCTGTAGTATTAGGTCATAAAATAAGACTTACCTGTTAAGTTGAGATCTTTGAGTCCCAAATTATACAAATGTATAGTGGATATATTTGGGAAATTTTGAGTTTGAAGAGGCACACTTTCTCTGTGTAAAACATACACAGCATTTGTTTTTATTTTGTTTGGCTCTGGATTTTTTTTGTGGTGGTACCAGAGATTGAATTTGGGCCCTTGTGCCTCAAAGGTAGTCGCGGTACCACTTATACATCGCATTTGGTGCCAGCAGGATCCTTTCTTTGTAAGGTATTTCCCCCTCGCTTTTACATTTCAGTGATTCGGAAATCACCTGCTGTGCACAAGCTGTGGAGAGAAGAATTTGGTGCATAGTTGCCAGTTTTTCTTTTTTCTGGAAATGGGAATCAAACTCAGGATCTTGCACCTGCGAGGCAGGTGTGATGGTGCTGAGCTAAATCTCCAGCCTTAATCACCACTTTTCGTGTACATTAGAAACTCAGCCTGGCACAGAAATTTCTGTCATTTACCACTCCAGTTGATTTTATTTACATAGCTCTAGAAGTATTTAAATTTTGGTCCCGCAGTGTTTTTTACACTTGATCTTAGCCAAAAGGCTGAGAAGAAATGTTCAGTGCTTTTTAAAGTTAATTTTAAAAAAGACTATACTTTGCCAGATGTGGTGGCTCACGCCTGTCATCCCAGCACTCGGGAGGCAGAGACAGGAGGAGTGCTGAGTTCGCGGCGGCTTGCCTGGGCTCCATAGTGAGCTCAGGGCCAGCCTGAACTACAAAGTGAGACCCTGTCTCAAAAAGCAAAAAAAAAAAAAAAAAAAAAAAAAAAAAAAAAAAAAAAAAAAAAAAAAAAAAAAAAAAAAAAAAAAAAAAAAAAAAAAAAAAAAAAAAAAAAAAAAAAAAAAAGACTATACTTTAATGTGACATTGAGAAAAGATACTGTATATTCAGAAGAGCATGGAAATAGAGCTATGGAATATAAACTTCTTATCAGAGAACAAAAATTTTCATTGAAAGGATGGCTTCCTGTCCATATTTTCATGACTAACAAAACCCACATGTTTTACAAGTCCCAAGAGTGGGAGCCCCCCTCCAATAGTTCATTTCATTCCATCACTGTGGCATGAGAGATAAAGGACCATGAATCATGACCCTAGCGACACGGTTATAAGAAGTGGAAGTGGCCAAGTGGCAAGAGTGACATGACTGAGTTTGTGTGTCATGTAGATTCAGGCACGAAACTACCTCAAAACTCTAAACAATATTAACAAACAACTGTTGGGTTCTCAGTCTTATGTAACTTGAAAAAGAAAATAAAAACAAATGCAGAATGCAGAAAATATCTTGGTATCCATGTGTGTGTGTGTGTGTGTTGGCTAGATACCTTGATATCCCTAGAAGTTATCATGTTTATTCTAAAAGTAGGAAGAGGGTCAGCAAACTTCATGCCATGTGGAATGTCATCATCACGCATTACACTTTCTGTAAACAGATTTGGAAATCGGTGACGAAAGGGCGACTCCCATTTAACAGCATTCTAGTATAAAGTAAAATATAACTGTGTACAATAATGCTGTTCTTGATTACTAAGCTATTTTATGCATGTTTAATATGGTGCTTTTTTATGAGAAAAAAACCACAACAGCCTCACATTATGTTGATGTGCTGTCTGATGGTGGCTTAATAATTCAGGGTGCCTTTCTTCCAGGAATGCTGGGAGACTTCTGGTTTTACTTGTTCTTTCTCAGGGAGTTCTGTTATAGTCTAGTAAAAGCTGGGAACTCCATTAAACTAGAGCATTCTGGGAAAGGGGTGTAAGCCTCATCTTTACCTTCTCACAGAGGAGAGACTGTAAGAGACGCTGGATTGAACTTGGAGGAGCTCAGCTCTGACTGTGTTCTTGACCTGTGGCGTTTTTTTAGGAGCCAGATGACCAGGTGTTATTTATTTATTTATTTTTCGGATGACCAGGTTTTGAGACCGTTTTAAAGCGATCGCGTGCTCTGAGCCCATCCGCATGGCTGTGGGCTGGAGGTGCCCATCCCTGGGAGTCCCCTGCCAGTTAGCTCAGAAGACGCAGCTCCAGGGTGGACCTGGGACTTGGGTGAGCCTGCAGCGAGGGGCAGGGGAGGTCTCTCCCGTCCCCGTTCTCCTGGCGTGTGGCCTGGGCAGGTTGCTGCGTGGACACGCTGTCTGCCCACCCCGGTGGGGCAGGCCTACACTGGCCCTGTGCACATAGGTTTAAGTCTGTCTAGGCCTGGAGGATGCCCGGTGTGGGCGCCTGGTGCTTCTGGCTCTGCGAGTAGCCACGTCATATCGCAGCCGTGAACTCTGTGCTGGGCTTAGTCACATGCATGGATATGGCGATGGAGTCTGTTACAGGCGCAGAGAGCTAAGAAAGCTTCAGGAAATTCTAATCGTTTGAAGGGGGCCCCTTAGTTTTGCTTATAACAAACACTGTAGGCAATTCTAACTCGTTTGGCTTACATTGTAGGAGACAGTCATACGAGTTCTTCCTCAGGGTTGCTGGCTTTTGTTTTGGGGTATTTATTTCCTAGTCGTATAATGTACAGATGTGCTACAGGAGAGAGTGAGGCAAAGCTGGCTGGGAAAAGGAGAGGGATCTGACAATCACAAGAGCCCCGGGCGATGCCAGGACCCCTCTCCAGGACCTCACTGAGTTCCCCCGAGATACAGATGGCATGGGGAGCCATCCTTCACGGACAGCCATTCCTGTATCCGGGTTTGCAGCGTGGCCCACACTGCGTTTCTCAGACTCTCTTTTTCCCTTTGCTCTCCAGAACTGCTCTCTCCGTGCCCACCGAGCCTGCACTTTTCCAGTGAATGTTTTCTCACCATTACTGAGTTGTCTCATCCAGTCCCTTGAGCGAGGCAAGAACCTGGCATACTTTGGTGGGAGCGCCGTGTCTAGAGGGGCTTCCCTATAACAGCTGGAGTTCTGGGAACCGTGTCAGGATGACCTGTTTTTTCCAAATAAATTCATTCTGCAGGTCGCAGTGACCTCTCCTCCCCCTCCCAGGCCACCCTGACGTCCTTTGCACGTGAGTTCCACAGGACATGAGAAGTAAGGGGGGACCCGCTGGCCCCTTTTTGAACCTTGTTGTTGCTTTAAAGGGCGCGAGGAGAGGTCCCTTGGTCTCCCCCACCTGGGGGAGCCATCGCGGGGCGTAAAGAAAGCTCTGTCTCACTGGGCCTCTCTCGGAGCACCAGCTCCGGTCAGGTTTTTGGGGAGAAAGTGAAGTTGAAGTCTAGAAAAATCTTCTTAGGGGAAGAAATCAGAAGAAATAATTCTGGAGTCCAGGACTCAGGTAATTTAAGACAAAGGGACACAGGAATTTCCAGAAGAAGAAAACACTGCCCTTTCTCCTCAAACCCTGATCCTAAGTACCCAGTGAAGACTTGTTCCCCTAAAGGGTGACAGACATGAAGAGAAGCTAGTGAGGGTCCTGAGAGCACTTTCTGTCACCCAGGGCTTCCTCACAGCGCCCCTTGGTGCATGTTCTTAGAGATCTTGTGTGGCCCCAGGGCTGAAACCAGTCCCCTACCCATGCTCAGACGTCCCTGAAACCTTAGTGTCACCTCTAGAGGGCGCTTGAGTCCCTACTAAATCCCTGAGTAGCCTCCTTGATGCGGGATTTACCCAGTGTTACCTTCCCACGAATTCCTTTTCTAGGGTTAGGCGGAGAGGCAGGGCTGTGGAGTCCTACTTGGCTCTCTGATTCTGTACACACCTCTCGGCTCGCTGCCTTCTCCCTTCCTCAGAAGGTATTCTTGCAGATTGTACTGGCAGTCCCTTCGGGGTGACCTCCTGTCCTCTCGTCTGGAGGGTGTTGGTGTGGAATCCACTCTCTCCTGGTGGGTAGGGGTGTGGGGGGCAGTGAGGGGTGCTGGGGTCTGTGACAGCCTGAAATGCTGCCTGGGGGAGTGAGGACTCCCGGGATAGACAGGGCTCAGGGACTGCTCTAGGGATGGTCCCAGAGCACCCAGGGTAGATTTACGAGCTCAGCTTAGAAAATTATCCTTGGGAACAGCCATTGCAATTTCTAGGCAAGAGTAAGGGAAAAGTGCGTTTTTTTGTCAGCCCAGAGAAAAGCGGTTTTGACCTTTTCGTCCTCAACAGACTGTTTACTTGAAGTCAGGAATGTCCGTGTGGAATGGCTGTCGTTAATATGGGTGACCTAGGGGTTAATATAGCCCAGGCAATGCTTTTTATTTTCTCTATTGTTTGTTTCCCTTTTGTGAATTTCTGTAGCCAAGGGAACTGCATAGTTCCAGTAGAAGGTCCAGTGGCACATTACTAATGGCATACTTTAAAGTACAGACTTTGTTGGTTTGTTTGGTCATGGCAGGACACGGAGCCTTGCAGGGGGTTGTAAAGCGTCAAGGTTATAAGCCTCATGGTGCTTTCAGGCAAATGAGGAATTTTTATTAATTCTTTAAATGCAAATGTCTAGTCATGTTCCCACCTGTCATACCCCCCGCAGGGCTTCAGGTAGGAAAGGGCTGCAAAGCTGCTCTCCTGGGGCCAAGTGGAAAAATATCGGACCATCCAGAAGTCCTCTGTCGTCTGCTACTGTAGCTGAGTACAAATGACCCTGCTTCTTCCCTGACTCCATTTCCAAGAGAACATGTATCAGGGAAGATACAGGGGACTCCTCCCTTTGTTGGCCTTGGCAGGATGTATCTGAAAAGGAAATCAATCAGTACTTTGGCACACACCCAGCATATCAGGTAAATTGTTAACTACATGACTTTTTAAAAACAGCACCAGAATTGAGTGGTATTAAAACAAAACCTCTTTATTTTAACCAGTGGTTCATAGCCTTGTTTTAGATGCCCCTAACCAGTCCTTCCTAAGACCTTTTTTTTTTTTTTTGAGACAGGGTCTCACTTTGTAGTTCGGGCTGGCTCTGAGCTCACTATGTAGCGTAGGCAAGCTTCAAACTCAGCAATCCTCCCGTCTCTGCCTCCTGAGTGCTGGGATTACAGGCGTGAGCCACCACACCCGGCACTGTGGTATGTGGTATTCACTGCTGGTGGGCATGAGTCTCCATGCCCAGCACTATATGTGGTTTCCGGGGATCGAACTCAGGACCTTGCGCTTGCGAGGCTGGTGCCGGAACCACTGAGCTAAATCTCCAGCCCATGGTTACTTTTTTATGTGGTAAAATGTATATAATACAAGATTTACCACTTAATTTTTAAGTGTGCGGTTCTGTGGCATTAGACGTCAAAGTTTTTAAAAATAGACTCTAAGTATGAAAATACTACCCATACTATCCATTTACTTGCAAATGCCTCAATTTTATATTTCTTTATGGGAGGGTAGATGCAATTTAAGAGCATAATATTAAGTAAAATAAGTCAGACATATAAGCTTAAATATCTCTGGGATGCAGGGAGAACAAAACAGAAGACAGATAAATAGGAAGTAAGGATTTTTTGGGGGGGTCTCGCTTTGTAGTTCAGGCTGGCCCTCAGCTCACTGTGTAGCTCAGGCAAACATCAAACTTAGCAATCCTCCTGCCTCTGCCTCCTGAGTGCTGGGATTACAGGCATGAGCCACCAGGCCCAGCTGAATTACATTTTAATGAAAGATAAGTATCAGTGTTAAATTGGACTACTGACATTATCTTGACAAATAATTACTACTGTCAGAACACAGTGGGTTTATGGCTAGGCCACACTCTAGCAAGCGCCAAAGGAAGTTGACTACTGGGTGAAAGACAGAGTAACAAAACAAGCTGGTCGGATCTTCCAGTCCATGCTTGGCTGCTTTGTGTGTTTCCCTGATAACCAGCAGCCAGAATTAGCTCTGAGTGGGAGACAGACCATGCTTTCTTTTTCCAACTCCCACCCCATGTTGACTCACATGGACATTTTTAAAGGATCTAGAAGTCGAAAATAATTTCAATGACTACAAATACTTCATTTCTAATTTTGGTCTTTTATTAAGGTCTACAAAGGAATTTTGTACTGGATACAGTGTATGGGAACCAATATCTAAATTTGGCTTTTTGATTTGCTTCCAGAAGCCTTCTCTTGAACAAGATATTGAGAGTTTAGTTCCTCAGATGTTATTTCCATATGTGATCTTTTGGCAACAGCTACTCATACCATGGAATCAGAAGGAGCTATTTTGGGTTGGGGCATAGCTCCTCGGTAGAGTACTTTCCTAGCATGTGTGAGGTCCGGAGTTTGATCCTTAGTTCTCAAAAAAATGAGCTGCTTTTACCTGGTTTTCTTTTGTCTCATCTCAAAATAGTTGTTTCTGCTCACTCAGAATTTATCAGTACCCTTAACTCTTTAGAGTCTTGTTTTAAGAACTATCTGAAGAGGGCCGGAGATTTAGCTCAGTGGTTCCGGTGACTGCCTCGTAAGCACAAGGTCCTGAGTTTGATCCCGATAACCACATAGAATGCTGGGCGTGGTGACACGCCCACCAGCAATCAATACCACATACCACAGTGCCAGACATGGTGGCTCACGCCTGTAATCCCAGCACTTGGGAGGCAGAGACAGGAGGATTGCTGAGTTCGTGGCAGCTTGCCTGGGCAACATAGTGAGCTCAGGGCCAGCCTGAACTACAAAGCGAGACCCTGTCTAAAAAAAAAAAAAAAAAAAAAAAAAAAAAAAAAAAAAAAAAAAAAAAAAAGGAATTATCTGAAGAAACAAATAGAAGTGAACTAACCCTAGCTAAACTCCAGAGCTGAATTTAGCTAATCAACCCAAGTAGGCTTTCGTGCTAAGGAAAATATAATAAGCTTTCTACACTCAAAACTGACCTATTCCCTTTTCACTAGGATGGGGAAATACCATTCTCATTTCTTACAAATAAATAAGTTTGATTGCTCTTTAACAGAAATAGCAAATTCCTTTGGTCATTCCCCCATGGTGATCATTTAAATACATTCCTTATGATAGACCCCAGGGAATTCAGGGACTGACAGGCCCATCCCAGGCCATGTGATCTGTTTGCACAATGATTCCTCGCATCTGTGTTAAAGAGTCTAAGTCTGCTGTCGATCATTTCCTCACTCCCGTGTGCCATTTTCTCTACTGGAATCTATGGTGTTAATTTCCTCTCGTAGAAGCAAAATCACTCCTTTTCCCTCTGAAAGCACTCGAAGAATGTCATGTTTGATGCCCTTGGCACCTAGTGGGGACATTAATGACCTGCCACTAATAGAGCCCATCTTTCTTCTGACATGGTTTCTAAAAATCAAAGTCATGAGGGGCTGCAGATGAGAAGAAGGGGAAACCTGCAAATAAAAGGAGATTTGAGAGCCACATACATTTTCCACCACTGTGACAAAATACTTGGATAAACAGCAAATAAGGAAGGTTTACTTCATCTCATGGCCTCAGAGGTTTTAGTCCATGGTTGGTGGACGCTGCTGGCTTTTGGGCCTGTAGTGATGCTGTTCACTGAGGTGGCACCACAGGGTGGAGCAAACTGCTCTCCTCATGGTGCCAGGTGCAAAGAGAAAGGGAGGGACGGGTGCCAAAGTCTTCAAGGGACATCTTCTTTTTTAAAATTGAGTTTATTGTTACACTTTACACTTGATCTTAGCCAAAAGGCCGAGAAGCAATATTGTTACATTTTAGATACGCATTATGATAACATTCCTCACTGAGAATTTGTACCTGTACATGATGCATCTTGATTCTTATTTCTTTCCATTCCTCTACTCTCCGTTCAGCCCCTCCACCTCCCCTATATACATTAGCTTTGTTTCCATTTTTTCTTTTTACTTTCAATTTTTTCTTTCCCTTCTTTGCTTTCCCCTGTGGCCCCCATCCAACTGGATGTGTCTGCTCCTGAGCCACATCTCTGGCCCCCATCCCACCCTTTCCCTTTGAAGATTTTCTTCCTACTTCATAATACCTATTATATATTTTGGACCTCATTTACACCCTCAGTTTCTCACACTAGAGAGATGATAAGAGTATTTATACGTGTTTACGTCACTTATGAGTATGAAAAAGGCACATTTTCAACACACTTTCTCCTGGGCCCCAGGTCTGAAAGATGCCACTACCTCTCAGAAGTGATAACCAGGGCTAGTAGCCCACCTATTAGCACATGGGCCTTTGTGGGACCCTTATCCAAACTGCACTGTCAATAACTACATTTTATGTGCCTGCGGCAGACCTTGATTTAAACAAGACCATTGGAAAGAGTGCTCGTGAGACAGTCATCAGAGGAAACTAAGGGTCGGGTCCTGGATGAGATTGAAATATTATTATTGGTCATATTAGATGTGATCATTTTGTGTGGTTAGCAATGCCTTTTTTTTTTTGGAGGCAGGGTCTCCCTTTGTAGTTCAGGTTGGCCCTGAGCTCACTATGTAGCCCAGGCAAGCCGCAAATTTGGCAATCTTCCTGTCACTGCCTCCCGAATGCTGGGATTACAGGCGTGAGCCACCACGCCCTGCACTGTGGTATGTGGTATTGATGGCTGGTGGGCGTGAGTCACCATGCCCAGCATTGAATGTGGTTACCAGGATCGAACTCAAGGCCTTGTGCTTGCGCGGCAGGTGCTGGAACCACTGAGCTAAATCTCCGGCCCAATAATGTCTTTTCTATTAGAGACACATATTTATAATCGAAATGGTATATTTGGGATTTGCTTAAAATATTACAAAATGACAACATAAGATTGAATAAATGTTAATTATTAAAATTGCATGAAATTAAGATTCAAAAAAAAGATTCATTACATTACTTGTGTTAACTGTGTATATGCTTAAAAATTCCACAAGATGGGCTGGGGATTTTTTAGCTCAGGGGTTCCAGCTTCTACGTTGCAAGCACAAGGTCCAGAGTTCAATCCCCGGTAACCACATACCACAATGCGGGGTGAGGTGACTCATGCCCATAATTCCAGCACTCAGGAGGTAGAAGCAGGAGGATCTCTATGAGTTCGAGGCTAGGCTGGGCTACATAGTGAGCTTCGGGCCAGCCTGAGCTACAAAGTAAGACCCTGTCTAAAAAAAGAAAAATTTCACAAGATGTAGTTCTTTGTTTTTTGTCTTTTTTTGGAACTAGGGATCAAACTCAGGACCTTGTGTTTGTGCTGCTGAGCCACATCTCTGGCCCCAGGCATAGTTGCTTTGAGAGAAAAAGGGCACATTTTTTTCCCCTTTAGGCTATTGATTTATTATTGTAATTTCTCTTGTTGCAGAAAAGAGATACTACACAATTTAGGTCTTGCCTATATTATTTTTAATAATGAGGAAGTAATTCAGTAGTTAATCGTTGTGTTAAGTAGTTGTAATACCTTTTTTTTTTTTTTTTTTAATGCTCACTACTGTGTTTCAAGTGCTTTCCAAACACTTCGTCAGTAAGTCTCTAGAGCAGGCTCTAGTGTTCCTTTGAGGTGGAAGAAACTAAAGTTAAAATGTCCAGGCCGGTGCCGAGAGAGCAAGCTGACGATGAAAGCCACGGTCTGGGTGCAGATCTGTGAAATTTGCAAACCCATGCCCTTGGCCTGGCCACATCTGGTAGTGTGTGTGGACCTGGTTGGCTGCGGACAGCAAGTCACCTGGCTAAGGAAGAATGAGCCTTTTAAAATGTGACTCAGAGTACGACACTGCTGTGCTGCAAGCCTCCCAGACTTCCGTCTCACTCGGCTCAGATCCAGAATGTTCTGGGGTCAGCAGGGTCCTTCACAATTCCCTTCCTCCTCAACACTCCATTTCACCTCCTCCCTTTCAGCTTCCTTCCTCCATTTGCCAAAAGTGCTCTACCCCAATGGAAAGAGCAGCCTGTTGACCCTGGTCACTGGTATTCCCTCTATGCACTTTCTTCTTCCCCTCCTTTCATCCAGTCCCAATATCGTCATCTTCTTCCTGCTTCCTGAGGAAGTGAGTTGAACGTGGGGCACGGAGCATGATGGGAACCTCTCTACCATTGTGCTACATCCCAGGCCCTTTCCAGGTTTTCTGAGACAGGGTCTTGCTAGGTTGCCCAGGCTGCCCTTGAATCTGTATCCTCCTGCCTCAGCCTCACAAATAACTAGGATTCCAGACTTGCCTCAGCTCCAGTGCCTTCTTGTCTGAGGGGACTTCTCAGTTTGTTCATGTGAAGCAGCACTTCTGCTAGTTTTCTCCTTTCTTTCTTATCCCTCTTTATTTTTTTTTCATAGCAGTTATTACTGCCTGACATGATTATACCCTTTCTCATTAATTTCCCCCAGCAGAGTGGAGACTCAGTGGGAACAGAGGCTTTCTCTGTTTAACTTACTATTGTACCTGGAGCACCTGGAACAGTACCTGGTGCATAGTAGCTACTCAATAATACCTGTTGTTGTATCACTGGATGACTCCGGGGCCTGAGTCATGGAGTTACACAGACTAGAACAGGACCTGTGATAAAGGTCAGCAGCCCCCTTTGAATCCATAATGTGAACGTTGTGGAAGGTTTTGCTTTCCAGATCCATCCTTTCCCAATTGCCCAACTGTGAGTAAGTTTCTTTTTAATTAGAGTTGCACCATATATAAAATAGAGATAATAACTATTAGATAGTTACATGACTAATAGATAATTGTGTAGAATACTGAACAGGCAACCAGCTCAGATCTTTTTATGGTAACTTGGAAACCTCCCCCTGCCCAGCTCCATAAATTTGTTTTCGCAATACTGGACACCTGATCAGACAGCCGAGAACTCTGAAAGGCCTTTTGGGGTGGAAAACGAAGGATTTGTTGAAGCCAGTGTCCTCTCTCTCTCTTTCTTGTTTGAGCATGCAGAGAACGTGGAGTAGCCCCTGTGGTTTACTGAATTAGATTCTCCACTGTGGTTTCTGTTGCTGGACAATTACTTCCTGACTTGCTACAAATCACGCAGAGTGGGGATTAGGTGTATGAGATGACAGTGGTTTCTGCAATATCTGTCACACACGCTCTCTTTTCCTTTAACTCAAAATCTCCAGGATACTAAAAGTTTGCACAAGGACTTATTGCCATTATACTTTTCTCAGACTTAACAAATCAGCTATTGTTATGAGATAAACCTCAAAACATTAAGAGATCTTGGCTAAGAGGTTAAATTTTCTAAAAGCATATGGACACACTGATAAAAAATTGTTTGTATTCCATATAGTTATTTTTTTTTCAGGTGGAGTAGAAAGTGGTCTAACCACAGGAATGTACATTAACAAAAGTAATAAGCTAATTAAAGAACACAAATGTTTTATTGTCTGGGTATTAATGCTTGAAGGTCAGGTCTTAGTTTACAATCACAAAGGGAATTTATTAAGGGAGGATTATTTGACAGGAATCATTTCGCGCCACAGTTATGTGCAGGGTAAGATAAGCAACAACCCATGCCCTCCCCGGGTGGGTAGAGGCATAAGGAAGAGGACACGTCGGAGCAACTACTTCCGGATATTGGATGGTGGTGGAGACCCAGGGTCTTGGGAGGAGCAAAGGAGAAAGAAGGGGAGGGCAGGGAAGTGGCACAGCTGCAGGCTGCAGGCTGGTGCTTTTGGCATTGGGCAGGGAGACAGACTGGCCCTGGGTTCTGGGGTTTACTGTCTAACAGAGCAGGAAGCCAACGAGCACAGAGCCGACGGGACCTTTCCTGCCATCTTTAAACAGACAGCAGCGTGGGGTTTCCTGGTGGGTCCATTGTCTGTCTTGGCGCTTGGCCGGTGTTTACAGTCAAAGCAGCAGACATGAGGTAAGGAGAAGAAGGGAAGCACACAGTAATGACCATGCCCTCTGGGCTATGTTTATTCTGTGCTTTTTGGAAGACAGAGAAAGGCAGAAAAGTCAGCCGTGCCACGTCTGCCGGGTTCTTCTGTGGCCTGGGCTTGCTCCATTCGCCGGCGCCGTTACCCACGGTTGCGTCATCGCTGCTGGAGGCCCAGGGCCCCAAGAGCTAATGTTGCAATCGGCCTCTGCGTGACACCTGTCAGGACTGGTGAGAAGAGCTGAGTGCCAGGAAGCAGATGCTCAGTAAATATTCCGCGTGATGCCTCTTGCACACAAACTTGTTTTCTGGAAAGAGCTTTGAGATGTAACCTATGTCAACATGTAGAGACACTCTTGTGAATGCTCTCTTGGACAAAGGCATAGCAGAGGACCTCTAGAAGGAACTCTGCAAGGTCTGGAGGCAAAGGAACATCCGAGTGGAGAAGGTTGGCCACTAGGGGGAGCCATGGCTGAAGGGAGCCACGTGTTGCGTCCAACTGCGGGGCCTCTGTGCATCACTGGAGATTAATGTGATAGTAAGATGGCCCGAGATCAGAAACTGGGCCAGTCACTCTTAGAAGCCAGATCACAAAGCACTCTGGGAAGGGAGGTAATGAGAATTTAGGGGCACTGGAGTCTGGGACAGTCATTCTGTCCTTTTAGGGGGAAAAGACTTCCGGCCTTGGCAAAAGAGATCATGTTGACTTTAGGGAGACACATTTTTACTGAATGGCAGGTTCCCAGAAGAGTTGCCAGTTTCCCATTTTTCAAAAACCCAAGCCTTTATTAGCAGAATAAACCAGAGTTAAAGCTGAATTATTTGTTTTCACATGGTGCATGTGTGATTTGAACATCAGTGTCATTACTTTCTCATTTGTAGTTTTATGTTTTTTTTATGTCCCACCAGAATCAGTCAGCTTAGGAATATTTGGCAGACAGACAACAGGAAAATACCACTCATAGCACGTGAGGCTGTTATTCAGAAACATCATGGTTCTATAAAATCAGCCAGGAAAATCCTAGTGTAGGTCCAATAATGATTTCTCATTTGTAAGTGTAGTTCACATCAAGGAATCAGGTGTTGTAGAAATACCACCTGTCCATCTTTCTGTAGACCTGTTGAAGCCCAGGCATAAGAATGGAGAAAAACTTCCAAGCCAAATTACTAGGCAATACTATGAAGAATATCTCATGATGTGAGATATCTGTTGGCGTGTTTTCCTTTCAGGCTTTTTGGGAAAGGCTGTAGGTTAAGACACAAAGTGGACACAGTGATTGGTTTGCAGGATTGTTGCTTTGGTCATATCCCACCCCCTTAGCCTGCTGCCAGGGGTCAAACAGGCCTAAGAGAGGCATTAGATCAGACTGGCTTTTTTGTTCTTTTTTGGTGGTACTGGGGATTGAATTCCGGTCTTTATGGTTTCAATGTAGATGTGGTACTATTTGAGCTAAATCCCCAGCCCCAGACTGGTTTTTGGACAAGGTCAAGAATCCATCAGGTGGCCGGGTGTGGTGGCTCATGCCTGTAATCCCAGCACTCGGGAGGCAGAGGCAGGAGGATTGCTGAGTTCGAGGCTTGCCTGGGCTACATAGTGAGCTCAGGGCCAGCCTGAAGTACAAAGCGAGACCCTGTCTCGAAAAAAAAAAAAAATCCATCAGGTGCCATGCTGGAAAGACTGGTACATCAGGAGCTGTTCCCCTCTTATGAGCTCTGTGAGCATTGAAGAGCTGGGAGGTGTCTGGACAGGTATCTCCCCTGACTGGCAGAATGGATGGGAGTGCGGCTGGGAGGAGGGAGTAGCAGCAGAGATTTAGAAGACAGGTCTCAAAAGCATCCTGGATTGCCAACCTGCCCTAAGAAACCGGAGTGTGGTTCCCATACGACTCTCTGTGGGCTATCAGTAGAGGCATCTTCCTAGGCAATAAGGAAAGCAAAGAGGACTCTTCTACTTAAGTGATTAAATACTGAGATGAGAGGTGAGGCCAAAGATAAAGGTCAGATGCTGACTGGAGGTTATCAGAAACGCCTCAGGCCAGCTCGACAAGGAGGAAGCAGGCAAGAGAGGTACCAACAACAGAAATATCCAGAATTCAGTCCAAGGGAACTGAGGACTCTCCTGAGGGGTCCAGACCCAGGCAAGAGGTCCAACCAAAGAGGGCCCCTGGCCCCTTTGCCACCAAATACTTTTATACTGCAGTGAGGTTTTTCTTCATAAAAAAATCTGGATATATACCTCTTCCTGCTCAAAGGATGTGGATGTTTCCTTGTTGTTTAAAGGACCAAGTTCCAACTCCTTAACAAGGTATTAAAGAGCCTCAACAATCTGGCCTTATACACTCTTTCCACTTACTTTTGCCTTTGTTCTTCTTAACTCTGCTGTTTTACTCTTCAGGGCAGAAGTTTTTCTTCTTCTTTTTACCCCCATGTTATTGTTGATTTGGTGGTGGTGGGATCAAAACCAGGATTTGGGGCTCCCTAGGCAAACGCTCTAGTGCTGAGCTACAGCCCGGGTCCCACAGTGGTAGTTTTTAGTGTTCCAACAGAATCAGTTGGTTTTCCTGCTGTGTGAGAAGCAAAAATGAGAGATCACAGCCTTAGCTTCTCTCCTCTCCTTTCATCCTGTCATGGAGATCTTGGGCTGGAAGACCCAGTGTCCAGTTGTGGCAGCCATTTCTCTGTTCACATCTCGCTAAACTTCTCAGCAACATTTGACTGTCTCCTTGACATGTTGCTTTCTCTTATTTCTCTCACATCCTTTTAGTTATTATTCAACTGTACCTGTTGCTTTTTCTAATTTCTGGGTTTCTTTGCTGCCTAGCAAATACGAAACATACAGTGAGGAGTGTCTGAAGTCCTGGTCCTTTTTCTGCCTACACTCCCAGCCTGGGTATCTTCTTTGTGATGGGCTATATTACTGACACCCATTTTAGTTCTGCCCCTGCTTCCTGCACTCAAGGCAATCAGGGCAGAGAGTGCCTCTCCTGGCCTTGACTTGGGCATGGACCTTGTTTTGGGTAATGACTTACTGAAAGAGGAGGAGGTTATCATGAGCCGCCCCTGCTTCCTCTCGCCCTCCTGAGTCCCTGCCACAGCCTGGCTGGCCTTCAGATCCCAAGAGACGTGAGAGATAAGAGTAGCGCTGCCCGTGTGACCCATCAACCCACAGATGGAAATGGAGATGCCTGGCTTGGGCTACAGCCAATGTCACATGTGAGCAAAAATAAATTGTTGTTGTTTTATGCCACTGGCTGTTGGGAATGGTTATACAAGCATAGCAAACCAACGTATCATCTGTTTACTTAGGGCTCCTAAGAATAGACGCTGAAGCTTTGACTTTGCTTCTTCACGTTCTGGACTTGTGTATCCAACTGAATACTTGGCAGCTTCTCTCAGTGTCTAACATGCATAAAAAAAAATCCAAGATGAGATGGAATGCTTTATTTTCATCCCTAAAGTAGACTTTTACTCCTCTTTGAAGTAAGTTACACCACTATCCTTCGAGTTGGTCAAGGCATAGAACTGGGAGTCATCCTTTTTCTTCTTCTTCCAATATTTATTTACTTATCTCTGCGGTACCCAGGCTTGAACCCAGGGCCTTGCACGTACTAGGCTAGGGCTCTATCACGAGCTATATCCCTTCACCTTTTTTTTTTTTTTGAGACAGGGTCTCACTTAGTAGTTCAGGCTGGCCCTGAGCTCGCTATGTAGCCCAGGCAAGCCTGGAACTCAGCAAACCTCCTATCTTTGCCTCCTGAGTGCTGGGATTACAGGTGTGAGCCACCATGCCCGGCACCGTGGTCTGTGGTATTGATTGCTGGTGGGTGTGAGTCACCACGCC
>PVIC010021813.1:0-28226 GCA_004025085.1 Thryonomys swinderianus
TGAGGGGAAGGAATAAATATGATACAGAAAGAAAATAAAAGAGCATGTATAAAGGGGGGAGGAGGGGGGAGTGGGTAGGGATATGGGTAAAAATGAGAATTAACTTGTGGCATATACTGGTACAAATTTCCCAATGTTATATGTGATTTTGAGATGTATATAAATTGTACCAATAAAGAATTCAATTAAAAAAAATTTTTGTGGAATTCCAGCTGTGAAGCCATCAGGACCAGTGCTTTTCTTGTTCGTAGTTTTTTTATATATATATACTTTCATATTTCCACATTGATATCGCATCGTTTAACATTTATTATACCCTCTACATTAAGCTTTGGAATTTCATATATGTCTAGGAATCTATCAATTTCTTGTAAATTTCCCATCTTCTTGGAGTTGAATTTTTCAAAATCCTTGTTTATTTTACATTGGACTTCATCTGGATCTGTGCTCATTTCCCCATTTTCTTTCCTTATAGCATAGATTTGAGCCTTTCCCTTCCTTAGTTTGATTATGTTGGCTAAGGGTCTGATGTTATTTATCCTTTCAAAGAACCAAGTCTTTAATTCATTCATTCTTTGTATTGTTGTCTTTGTCTCCATTGCATTACTTTCTGCTCTGATGTTTATAATTTCCTCTCTAGTATGTGCTTTGCGATTGTTTTGCTCCTCTTTTTCTAATGGTCTGAGGTTCATCATTAGATTTATTTCAGTTTGCTCTCTTTTCAGAGTGTATGCTGTCATTGCTATGAATTTCCATCGCAGAACTGTCCCTAAATTCCTCTGTGTTGTGGTGTGGTAGTCATTTAGTTGTAGAAATTGTTTAATTTCTTCTTTAAGTAATTTTGTCACCCACTGGTTGGTTAACAGAGTGTTGTTCAATTTCCATGTGTTTCTGAGGATCTTGGAATTTCTTCTGCTATTCAGCTTCAGTTTCAAGGCTATAATATGGTCTGATAGTATGCTGGGGATACCTTTGGCTCCTTTGCATTTACTTAAGCTTGTACTATTGACTAGAATGTGCTATATTTTGGAGAATGAACCATCCTCAGCTGAGAAGAAGATATATTCTCACTTTGTAGGGTGAAATATTCTATAGGCATCTAATGAGTCCATTTGCTGAAAAGTATGATTTATCTCAAGTATTTCCTTACTGGTTCTTCATCCAGTTGACCTGTCAATTTCTGACAATGGAGTATTAAAGTCCCCCACTAGTACTTTATTCATGTTTATCTGGCTTTTCATGTCAAGCAATGTTTGTTTTATATATTTCAATGTATTAGAGTTTGGTGCATGGATATTGATGATGCTTGTTCTTTCTCTTCGATAGTTTCCTGTTCCAGCATATAGTGACCTTCTTTATCACTTTTAATCAGTTTGGGTTTGAAATCTATTTTATCTGCAAACAAGGGAGCCACTCCTGCTCATGTACAATTTCCTGGGGCATGGAGGATTGTTTTCCAACCTTTTATTTTCAGTCTATGTGTTTCCTTCTGAATTAGCTGTGTGTCATGTATGGAGCAGTTTGTAGGATCTTGCTTTCTGATCCATTCTGCTAGTCTGTGTCTTTTAATTGGCCAACTGAGAGCATAGACATTAATGGTTATGACTGATATGGACATATTCAGAGCTGCCATATTTCCATGTTATTGCTTCTTTTCTTCCCTTCTTTTCCCCTTTTCGGTTTTGCTTCCTGTTTGCCCCAAAGAATTCACTCTCCTTGGTCTCATGGGTACAGAATTTTCTGGGTATTTTTCCAAGATGTTCTTTAGAATGTTTTGGAGTGCAGGTTTTGTATTTGTGAAGTTTTCCAGGTGTTTTTATCTTGGAAGTATCTTATTTCCGCATCTATTCTGAAAGAGAGTTCTGCAGGATACAACAGCCTAGGTTGGAGGTTGTTTTCCTTCAATGCTTGAAATACTTCCCTCCACGTTCCCCTTGCATTGAGTGTTTGTGTTGAAAAATCTGCTGTGATCCTAATGGGCTTCCCTTTGTTGGTGATTTTCTCCCTTTCTCTCACTGCTTTCTTTATTTCATTCATTTGTTGTGCATCTGGAACCTCGAGAATTATATGCCGAGGTGTCAATATTTTTATGTCACAGTGTTTTGGAGTCCTATAGGTCTGCATATCCATTTATTTTCCTGTGAAGTTTTCTCGTTATCTCTGATAATGGCTTCTTTATGTCTTTTACGCTGTCTCTGCTTCATCATTGACTCCAATCTGTCTTATATTATTTATTTGTGTCATCTACAAACAGTTGAATTGATTTCACATGGTCCCTTGCTCTTTTCCATAGATTTTATCTTTCCTGCTCATTGGCTGCTATGTTTTCTTCTAGGTGTGAGATTCAGTTCTCTGCTTCATTCATCCTACTGCACAACCTTTCGTTCTCCATCAGCCCCCTGAAGCTCTGATTGAAGCTGTTTAAAAGATTCCATTGCTTCTGCTCTTTTAGATTCTATCATCTTGATGATCTCTTCTTTTATGATGTCTTCACTGTGGATAGTATCCCTCTTTTGATCTCAGAAATGAGTTGATTTCCATTTTACTTGACCTACTTTTTTAAAATCTCCAAGAGTGCTGCTGCTTGTTCTTTCCCTTAGATGTATGAAGATCACCTATAATCTAGAACCTCATATACTCCAGAGGGTAGCAGAGCATAAATGCATGTAAATAGTACAGTACTAGCTTTATGCTGTACGACATTTGGAGACTTTGCACCCCTTCTTATAATAGTACAGAAGAAGAAATAGGGCAGCCTATTAGTCTTAGTCTTAGTCTTTCTCTTAGTTCTCTTAGTTTTCCCTATTTCTCTTTTTCTGAATTTCCCTGTGGTGTTGATCTTTGTGTCGGATTTTTTGTATATTCTCTCATTTCTACACTTTTGTTGTTACTAATGCTATTCTTGCCTGATGACTGGGCAACGTTTGTTGCCAGTCTCTTTCTTTCTTTTTTCTGGGTCTCTTTGAATGTGGCACCTTCCTGGGGTGACCTCCTTGAATCTGTAATGACCCTTGAGATTTCTCAGTTCTGACACATCATGGGTGGTATTTGAGCACAACAATCACATCATCCTTGTTTCAATAATACAATCAATGTCAATATCAGTATTAAACACAGTAAATAAAATGAAAAGTTTTATAAACTTATACTCTGTAGACTTTGAGCTTATGAGCTAATTCTATGTCCCTATGCCAAAATTTTGAATTAATCATCAATGTGTATACAACATGTGGATTACAAATGCACTCCCCAAAACCTTTTGGGGATAAGAGGTCACTGGGGAATCAGGAAGGTAGAAGGACAGACAAAGAGTAAAATAAGGGTAGTAGATGTATGAAGATCACCTATAATCTAGAACCTCATATACTCCAGAGGGTAGCAGAGCATAAATGCATGTAAATAGTACAGTACTAGCTTTATGCTGTACGACATTTGGAGACTTTGCACCCCTTCTTATAATAGTACAGAAGAAGAAATAGGGCAGCCTAAGAGATTTTTTTTTCTTCTGGGTATTGCTTCTGGCAGGAGGATCGAAGAGGGTGTGGGACAAGAGTTGAACAGATGGACTTAGGAATAGATGGCAAACTAGAAGATAGATTCACCCTTCTTTTCATCTTGCCTGGTCTCTCAGCACAACTGCAGTGTGGAGAGATGCAGGAAATGACTCTGGCTCCTCCTGGACCTGGGTCCTCACACTGCAGTTCCAGGGTGGGGTTGGAGCCGACAGTGAGCCTTAATCCTCCATGCTTGTAATGGCACCCAGGGTCCATACCTGACTCCTCACTGCATGACTCCTGGGTAGAGCAGGGCTGCAGGGAAGGCTTCAGTCCTCTGCCACCGCGGGGATTGAGTCAGGCACAGGTAGCCTAGTCCTCCACGATGCTCAGGGTGGAGGGCCAGTGGACAGGCCTCAGTCCTTTACCACCAATGAACGAATGGCACCCAGGGTAGTAGAGTCATCCCATGCTGCTTTGGGTGGAGTTTTCTGATGGGCAGGCCTCAGTCCTCCACCATGGATGGGATCCTCTGCTGTCAATACTAATCTGTTTTCTGGTATCACACTGTGAGCTGGTCCTCCTCTGGAATATCTCCTGGACATTCTCCAATGCCAAATGTAAGCTGAATACAGAGTGCTATTAAGAGGCGAGTTGAAATTGACCTGTGCTCAACAAATTTGTCAGTGATGAGTCCTGAGTCCTGTAATTGTGAAAGACACAATGGCAAATCAAAGAAACATGATCATCAACAGGATGCTTGCTGATCACTACCTTGAAAAGACTTTACTGCTGTCTTTCAGAAAATCTTGGAAAGAGTTACAAATAGTGACGGGAAAGTGTGGCTCCAATATGTTGAGACAGTTAGTGGAAATCTTTGACCAGGGCTTAGAAAACCAGAATGTTCACTTCGCAGTAGACAGAGAAGTCCACAGTTCAGATATTTCTCATGGAGAGAAATACCCCATTGACCTGTTCTCTTTGGGTGTTCACCCTATGTTGTACAAGAAATGTTGCTGGGTTTTTTTCTGTGATTTGTTTCTATGCAGACATTTTATGGGTAACTGACGTGAACAGTGGAAGACAGCATATCCTCCAAAGACAAGTTCTGAGTTCTACATTGATATGGTGGCCGGCTCCTGCTGGATTCCTTAGCTGGCAGTATATTGAGAGTCCATGCCGAGATAAGTGAAATTTAACAGGGAATAAAGAGGGCACTGCAGGGATTTGTCTGCAGAAACGTTAAGGATGGTAGATGCTCTACAGCCCTTCAAGCCAGAGGCACAGACAATGCTAAAGTTATCAATGTGGCTTTTGTTTTTTAGGGTTCCTTTTAAGAGCATGCATTTGAATCTCTAAAAGAGGCATCCATAAGGGGGATGTCTTTGGCTCTCTCTGACGTTGGAAAGTCTTTCTCACTGTTTGTGGCTATAAAAGAAATAATTAAGTTAGGGAACTCTAGCACAGGTGTTCGTCCCTGGCATTTACCCATTGGTCTACTTGTCCAAGAGATTGTACCCTGTGGCTAAAGCCTAGCCAAAATATCTCTGCTCAGTACCTAAAATGGTTGCAATGGTCATAGAAGCTAGTACGAAGATTATTAACAAAGTACTGACTACCACTGCCTGTCACACAGTGATCCCAGTTCTCCTAGGTGTGTCAAACAGAGGCTCCCCAGGGCTAGACTGAGCCAGTGTCCATTTAATCATGTTTAAATACATTAGTCATGTTTAAAGACACAGTTGTCTTCCAGTCTGATCTTCTACTCACAAATATGAACTGGAACATGCAGAATCTGCTTCTAGATATCTAGGAGGTTTTCATTCAGTGGACTGGTAACAAACACAACATTCATGATTTTCACTTGCCTGAAGCTGAGGAAAACTTCTTCACCAAATGAAGCAGTTATGTAGAACTGGAAACAATGTATGAAGGGATAACTCTCATCGGTGCTGAAGGAAATATACGGTGAACACAATCCTTAGCCAAGAGGATCATGGGGAAAAGTAGGAGTGATTGTTTCTCCATGAGAACTGTGTTTGGCAAGAAAGTTCCACGTCAATATCTAGAGAGATAGCGTGTATGTTTTGGTTACAGAACATACATCTGAGAAAATCTGCAATCAGAAAGGACTAATCATCTCAGGAGATCAAAAGATCAGAACCAGTGACGTGCTTCTTACAATGATAGGGCCCACTGAGAAACCAAAAGCACATGGCATCATTCGTTGCACAGGTCACCATAAGGAAGTATCCACAGATGTTGTTGGTAAGTAGCATGCAGATGCAGGGACATTGCAGCTACCCTAAAATTGGGTGTTGTACCTTAATGTGTTTGAAAAACCCATTAAACACACATCAGAGCCTGAGTATTACAAAATAAAAGTAAAACACCCCTGAGAGCCACAAAACTATCTATGTGGTGGAAGTCATCAAATGATGAAATTAGGAAGTAAAATGAGTCAGAAAGCAATATAGACAATTCCCACTAAATCACAAAAATGAAACAGAGATGGAAGGGTTGCAAATAATGTTAAATGAGCTTACAGTGACACCAGTATCAAGCATCTTTATGCAGAACAAACGGGTCTTTCATGTTAGCTGATAGCTCACCCAATGGAGAATGCAAATTAAAATCCAAAACTAAATTATACCCCTTTAGAATGCGTGTAGACCTGGTACAAAAAGTAGAGATTCCTGGTGATCTGCACAAAGAAGATTTGGTAAGGTTGTCTCATTTACATAACTACACTTAGAGAGGTGAATTCAGAATGGATGTTCTCAGACATGCTGAAACATGCCAGGGCCCTTTGCGTGTAAAAAGAACCCTTGACAATTAAGAAGTAAGGGCTAAACCTTGAAACATTGTATTATATTTCAACATAAAGTTCATTACCATGGGGCTACCTCTTGAGAAAACGTAGGACAGAGTTAACAGCACATCAAATGCATTTTCAGCATTTCACTAGGACTTAGAGTTCCTAGACTCTTCGACTCTGTTTCCTGAATGTCTTGTAGCTGAATTGGAAACACTTGAACATAAAAAGCCCCAATTGATGGTCTTCTGAGATTCCTCTAGGCAGGCTACAATTCAGTGAAATGCAAGGTGAGTCTGGAAAACCCAATCATGATGCTGAATCATAATGTAGGAATGCTTGAAACTGATCGGGGTGTGATGATTCCAGTATAGGCAGAATGGTTTAGACACCATCGGGTTTATCCTCCGAATGGAATCAGGGCATTCGACTGAATGGTTCCTGGGAAGGTCAGTGTGGCACACCAGATCACTTCATGGCAAGGTGGGAACTGCTGAGGCTTTCTGCAATTCTGTGGGAGAAGTTTCAATGGACACTACAAAAATGTTCAACCAAAACCAAGAGATACCTTAATTTTTCCACTCATCCCATATTTGTGAAATTATTTTTCCGTGGTTGAGTTGAGAAAATGACTTCACACTTATGTGCAAGAGAAGTGAGCCTCAGAATCCTTGATGAGTGGCTGCAGGCAAGACAAATCTTGGAGCTATGATAACTGTGAGGAGGGGAGAAAACATATCAAGGCATCAAGCAGATGGCTAAGAATTGTACACTGCATGAAAATGGCCATGATGGGAAGAAGAACCTGCAAATTTACCACCCAGATCTCTGTGGACATTGAATGTATATGGCTTTCATACTGAAAACTGTACAGAGGAATTCAGTTAGTTCTTCCATCTTGTCCTCCATGTCAAAGCAATCATTCCATAAAGACTGAGGGTGCTATCTTTACTACCGCGACTGGTGAGTGGGTGTGTTAGACCCAACCACAAGAAGCTCAACTCATGAAGAATTCAAACCATAGGGGCTCCTTAAGCTCAACTCAGGCATTATCGGAACTCAGATAAGGGATAACTCCTTTTGACTTTAATCAAAAAGATGGATTGGTGTCTCTTTTTCTCTTATGTGCTTTTCCTGGTATACTGCTGTTGCTGATATTGATGCTGTTGTAGTCTTGTTTTATTTCTTCCCTCTGACATAACTTTCTTTTTCTACTTTGCTGGATCTGGATCTGTCCAACTTTCAGGGTTTCTGGGTTGTTAGTTGTTTTCTTCTTTATAGAATGTAGAAACTAGCTTCCGACTTGCCTTCTACTTCTAACATTTTCTCCAGTAAAATTCTAAGATTTTCTGCAATTTTTATTGGTGCATCTTATTGGTCCATTATATATACGCATCATACTTACACTCCACATTGAGAACTTGTACCAGTATAGCACAGAGCTGAATTTTCACTTTTCTCATCCCCTCAACACCATACCACCTCCATCACTATATGCAAAATATCTTTCTTTCTTTCTTTCTTTCTTTCTTTCTTTCTTTCTTTCTTTCTTTCTTCTTTTCTTTCTTTTGTCTTTTTCTTTCTTTGCTCTGTCTCTCTCTCTCTCTCTCTCTCTCTCCATATCACATGTTCTTTTAGGCGCGTTAGGAAGTTAAATTTATTAGAAGCATAACTCTACAATTTGAAGAGAGCTCGCTTTCTAGACGATATTGAAGCCTTAGCGACAAACAGTCAGCTGTTTCTTTTGCATTAGTTGCATTGGATTGAGGGAACATAATCGTTATAGAGACATCAGGTCTCGTTTAACTTGTCAGTATAGGCTAGCAGTGTCCATCAGGATTTGCGTCTGTTCAACAGTCCCTTTTGAATTCCATTCAGATATTTTTATCTTTAAAAGAACAATGTATTATCCATGGAAAATGTGAAGTTCATAATGAAAATGTCAGTATAATATACTGATCCCTGAAAACAAATGCAGAAATCTTGAACCATTTGTTAGATTTATAGTACAAATGGTAAACAAACAGAAGAGATTTAACATTTCCAATTCATTGTAAATTGTACATTTTCAGGCAAAATTGCCTACTCTCTAGTTAGAGCAAGAACTTTCATCTAATTTGCAGAGAATACTCAAACTCTCCAACTATGGAACAGACAATGTTATACCATAAGCCTTGATACCTGTATTTTCCCTACAGACTGTTTCTGCTTGGAATTGTTACAGTTTGTGCTGCAGGGAAGCCACCAGGGGTACTTAAATGATGTGTGAAGGTTTGAGCGCTATTGGATTTTTAAGGAATGCTCTGTTCAAGTCTGCCTTCTGTGACAATGCTCCCTGAGTCTGCTCTGCTGCTTGAGGAACGCTTTGTAACTGTGTCTTCTGCTTTAAAGAGCATTCTTTCCTGACATAAGATACAGGAAAGTTCTGTAAATAGATTACTTTGTTTCAGGAGTATCTTGTACCTATACCTCGTTTCTTCTGTGACCATGCTAGCATACCATGAATTTTAAGTGTCCTATAATACACTCAGAAATTGTTTTGGGAATACTGTGACTGACTATTCTGTGCTTCAGTGACGATGGTGCCCACACTGTAGGTTCCTGTATAAAGAGTCTCTCGTTGTTGGTAGAGGGAGCAAAGTTCTTTCTGGCCACTGGAAGCTCACTCACATAATAGTTTTCTCTATGTATTAGAGGCAAGTTTGTATTCTTGCATTTTCAGATTACAAGATCTCTACCCACAGCCACCAAGATGAGCGATGGTACTCAAAGGTGGCTCGGAATAACTGTGTTCAGGGTTGCCTTCTGAGTTTGAAGACTCAGGTGTGCCTCAGCACTGTGAGACAAAACTATAAAAGTCTCAGTCTGCCTTTCCAGGCAATTCATTAAGGTTGCAAGCCTGAGTTCTAAAAGTCCTCTGTGCCTTCTGAGTTTTGGCATCTAACATTTTTTTACATTAAAGGCGCAGAAAAAATATCTCCATCATGACATGCCTCAACCAGATACATCAACACGAGCTTTAACTGTAGTTGAAATTAAAAGTAACAATGCCGTGACACTGAACTATAACACTACTTTATGGAACTGAAATTTTCCACTCTGGCGCAACACTCTCATCCAATATATCAGGAAGAATAGATGTATGTAATAAACAAAAGACAGTGTCTTACTTCAAGTGTGTATTAATTGATTGTGCACACTGCTTGGAAAGTTTCTGAGGAAATTACAGTTTGTGTTCCCAGGATGTCATTAGGGAACAGTAATAAAAACTGAATAGTTATTAAACAGGCCAAACTCTACAAATCAGTACAAGAAGCCCGAGCGGCTACTATCAAGAATGTATAAAGTATTTAAAGCTATCAGGTCCCCAAATAAAAAGACCTATTCAAAAATGGGCATCTGAAATGAACAAGCACTTTTCAGTGGACTAATGAAAAAGATGCAAGTAGCATATCAAGAAAAGCTCAAGATCACTGGCTGACAAGAGACGCGAATCAAAACAACACTGACTTTCATCTAACTCCACAAAGAATGACTACTATGGTGAAAATAATAGTCAATAAATGCTGCCAAGGCTGCATGGATGAAGGAACCCTATTCCATTGTTGATGGGATTCTAGACTAGTGAAACTATTGTGGAGATTAGAGAAGCGATTCCTCAAAAATTCAGTTTGGATGTCCCATTTGACCCTGCTGTTCCATGCGTAGGAATATCCTTGGAAGAATTAAAAGAATAGTATCCTGAAGACATAGGTGCACCCATGATCATGGAGATTATATTTGTGATAGTCCTATCTTTCAAACAACACAGATATCCATCAACTGGAGACAGGATAAAAAATATGGCTCCGTCATGAAGTGGAATATGACTCTGCCCTAAAGATTGAAATATTTCATGCATTTATGAGCATATGGAGACACCTATAGTGACAGTAATAAGTGAAGTAAATAGGTCAGCAGATAATACCATTGACACTATGTTACTTCTCAGGATGTGAAGTTGTAAATGTAAATGTGTTAGATAGGTTTTATGAAATAAGAAATAATCGAATTGTATGTGGAAGAGGAAATTAGTGGAGGAAAAATAAATATGAATTAAGTAAAAAAGAAATCACTTTTATATAGGGGGTGGTGGGTTGAAGGGTGGGTAGGGATATAGGTAAAATGAGTATTAATTCCTGTAATATACTGTACAACCACCCCAATGTTGCGTGTGAAATTGATCTACAAATAAAATGTACCAACAAATATTTAAATTTTAAAAAAGCCTTGTGCTCACTATTCCAACTTAGTTGCCAGGACACAAGTCATTTGTGATGTCATGTGTATTCCATTTGGATCCAGAAAGATGCGTGAAGTGAGTGGCTCTCTATGTCAGCTGAGTGAAGATTTTAAGCAGCAGGGCTGAAAATCATGCAGGTAAAGAATTGTAGAGAAGAAAACTTCACTTGATATGCCTCAGACGTCTTCAGAAGATCAAGGTGATCTTTCCCCATATGACTCAAGGTGTTCAGAAATTTCTGTTAGACCTTCACTGTGTGATCTCTCATTCACTGAAGATGTAAACTTAAGGCATATGATAGAGGAAATAGCTTTTCAGGTTTTGTCTCACAGGTGCTTGGTAAAGAGACCAAACTATGCTTGCCCCGAGTTTCATTCTCTGACGTTCCCCAGAAAATTATGGAAACTGGTTGAAAGTGACAAATTTAAGTCTATTTGGTGGAATGAAGCTGGAACTGGTATAGTCTTTAATGAAAAATTTTTTTGAAAGAGAAGTTCTACAAAGAAAGAAACCATTCAAGATCTTAGAAACTAAGAGAATGAAAAGTTTTCTTACACAGCTTAATCTTTATGGATTTCATAAAATGCAGGAGACTCTTCCAAGACAAGCTTCTCCTGCTGACTTACTGGCAGAAGAAAAATATGACTTTGTAAAAAACCAGGTATCAGACATATTCACTGTAATATTGTATAGGTAATGTTTAAGATTTTATTTTATTTTACTTAGCATATAATTTATGGATTGAAAAACTTGAAACATATAAAATATTAAAATTTCCTCATGTATTTCAGTCCCTTCAGTTACTTTTGCAAGCAACTTTGAATCTTACCCATGTTCCCTAAATAAATGTACTCAGGTCTCTTAAGAGATGGGGAAGTGTTCACTGTCACTCAGAAATTACAGTTCATTTTCTCTTGAAGTCAGTTACTATCTCAGTTTGTTTCCCAGTAACTTCATTTTAACACACGGTCAACAGCACACTTACTTAAGCTAATGCCACTTTGTCAGTGAAATTCAAATGTGTCACTTCGTGGTTTTATTTGATTGTTGGGTCTTCATTATTGATTTAAAAGGAACTGAACTGTCTTGCCCTATCGTTTTAGTTACAGTTCTATCACAGTCCCAGTTTCAAACGAGGACATCCAGAACTCTTAGTGGGAATGAAGAGTCAAGAAGAAAAATGCTCTCGCAGTGTGTGCTGCACTGGTTCCGAGTTTGGAAAAGAGAAATCATAAGACAGATGATGACCTGGACAATCCAGCCCCAGGGAAACTTTCTGAAAGGAATGAAGCAAGCCCATTTCCAAGCTCTGTGGACATAAACTTCCCCCTGTCTGAGGAGGTTCCCAGCAGGCAGGAGAAAGTGCCTACAACTGAACGACTCAGACTTGATTTTCCTCCTGTACAATCCACTTCTTTTAGGCCAGTAGAACAAACTGTAAGCAACCAACGTGCTATTTCATGTCAGTTGGCTCCTGCCCAAGGGGACTCAAATAGCAGCTATGTTCAAGAAGCAGGTTCAATTTTCTACTCGAACACAATGACTACCCTTCCATATCACATCTCATCTCATCTGACTTACCTAACTCTGATGCTGGCATAGAGGTTGTGCCTGCTACATTTCCAAATCCATTTCCTATTTTGCAAACCAATGAGCCTCTTGTTAACATTTTAGCTGTAACAAGTTATCTCCAGATCTCAATCCCTATGAGATCACAGGATTCTTTGCCATGGTATTCAGGATCAACAAATCGGCCATTTTTATCAAATCATCATCTTCCTAATTATTACTGACCTTGCAGAGAACTATTAGATTTTCTCCTATAGAGGAACCACAAATACTTGGGGTTAACAATAACACAAAATCAGAGATAATTCCTTGAATAAAAAAATTCTCGATATAATTTTATTTCTTTCTTATTTAAATTTAAACAAAATATCTAAGGAAAAACTCAATGTAGATTTCCAGTTTATGCCTAGCACCATGACAAACATCTTTTGTTGAGACATCTGTTTTTCTAATGTGGGAATCATATTAGAAAAAAGTTATTCAATCAATAGCACTTTATTTTTTAAAGTGCTATTCAATCAATAGCACTTTATTTTTTGCCAGCATTCTGATAGACTATATGGCACTCTGTTCATCATAGTTGATGGACAGTCCCTTCGAACATTACTTTTACAGTTTGTTGATTAATAAGCAATAGGTTTTCCTTCGTGTGTGTGTGTGTGTGTGCATGTATAGATGGAGAGACAGACATATATATGGATATGGATGTCACACACACACTCACGCATGCACACACACACAGACACACACACACAGATCTAAATTCAAAGAGAGATTTATATTAGGATGAAGCACTCTGGAAAAAGCATTGTTCTCTTTTTTAATTGAATACTTGTAGAATTTATAAACATCTCACGATCACACATACGACTGGGGAATTTGTAGCAATATATGACACACTTCAATTCTCATATTTTCACATGTCCCTTCCCACCCACACATCCCCACTCCCTATATATATGCTCTTTTATTTTCCTTCAAATTCATATTTACTCCTTCCCCTCATTATATCCCCTCACCAAATTTCCATTGGAAATTTCTCATTCTACAAAAATTGTCATACTTTCTAGTGCTGATTTGCATTTACAGGTACTCACATCAAGGAGAAGATCCGGTATTTGCATATCTGTGAGGTCTATATTTCGCGCATTAGCGGGTCCTTGAGGTATATATACATTTGCATATAAATGAATCAATTTTGTCATTCTTTATGGCAGAATAATACTGCATCTATTAAAAATGAAAAAAAATACATTGTCTGTATCCACTCTCCAGTTGATGGTCATTCGGATTCTTTCCCTGATGGAGCTATCACGAACTGAGTTGCTATAAACAAGGGTGTACATCTGTCTTTCCAATGTGGTTCTTTAAATTCTTTTAGGTTTATTCCTAGCAGGGGGATAGCAGGGTCAAATGGGAACCCTAGCCCTAGGTTTCTGAGGAATCTCCACACTGATCTCCACACTGTTTGCACAAGTCTACAATCCCACCAGCAGTGGAGAAGTGTTCCTCTTTCCCCACAACCTCGCCAGCATTTACCCTTGGTTGATTTTGTACTTGCGGCCATTCTTTGTGGAGGGAGATGAAATCTCAGTGTTCTTTTCATTTGCATCTCTCAATTGGCCAGTGATGCTGAACATTATTTCATATGTTTCTTTTAGCTGCTTTGACTTCTTCCTCTGAGAAGTGTCTGTTCATTTCAGATGCCCATTTTTGAATTGGGTCTCTTAAACTGGGGGAGGCTGAGCTCTTTAAGTTTTTTATATATTCTAGATAAGAGCCCTCTGTCTGATGAAGAGCTGGTAAAGATATTTTCCCATGTTGCTCATTGTCTTTTAGCAGTGCCACTGACTTCTTTTGCTGTGCAGAAGCTTTTCAGTAGGATGAGATCCCATTTGTTGATTCTTTCTGCTAGTACTTATGCTACAGAGTTTTTATTCATAAAGTCTCTGCCTAAGCCAAAGTCTCCAAGAGTTTTACCTAATCTCTTTTCCAGCAGGATTATTGTTTCTGTTTTAATGTTTAAATCTCATAACCATCATGAGTTTAGTTTTGTGATGGTAAAAGAGATAGGTCGAACTTCAGCTTTTGGCAGGTTTAAGCGCAGGTTTTCCAGCAGTATTTGTTAAAGAGGCTGTCTTTTCTCCATTGAGGATGTTTGGCTCCTTTGTCAAAGATAAGGTGTCTTACTGTACCTGGGGTTGTGTCTGAATCTTCCAATCTATTCCACTGGTCCTTGGGTCTGTTACTTTGCCAATAGCACACAGATCTTATCACAGTGGCTGTAGAGTACGGTTTTCAATTGGGAAATGTAAGACCCCTGCCTGTTCTTGGTTGCTTAGAATTGCTTTTGCTATTCTAAGTTTATTGTGATTCCAGATGAATTTTTGTATTATTTTATCAAGCTCTGTGAAGTATAGCGTTGGAATTTCAATTGCAATTGCATTACATCTGTATAGGTGTTGTGGGAATACAGCTTTTTGATGATGCTGGTTCTCCAAACCCAGGAACAAGGGAAGCTTTTCAACTTTCTGATCGCCTTTTCTATCTTGTTCTTCAGGGTCCTATAGTTTTCCGACTATAGGTCTTTCATTTCATTTGTAGGATGGTTCCTAGATATTTCATTTTTCTGAGTACTGTTGTGACACGATTGACTCCCCAATTTCTCTTTCAGTGAGTCTGTTTTTTGTGTAAGCAAAGGCTGTTGATTGTTGAGCATTAACCCTGTATCCAGCAATACTACCATATCTGGTAATTAAGTCTAGTAGTCGTTTGATTGAGTTTTTAGGCTCCTCTAGATAGAGTGTCATATCATCAGCAAAAATGACATTTAACTCCTTCCTTTCCTATTTTTATTCCTTTTATATCTTTGTCCTGCTTGATTGCCATGGCTAATGTTTCCAGCACTATATTGAACATGAGTTGTGGGAACAGGCATCCTTGTCTCATTCCTGATCTTAGTGTAAAAGGTTTCACATTTTGCGCATTGTGTATGAGGCTGGCTGTTGGTTTCTCATAAATAACTTGTATTAGATTGAGATATAGTCCATTGATTCTGATTCTCTGTATGCTTTTGATCATAAATGGTTTTGGAATTTTCTCAAATGCTTTTTCTGCATCTATTGAGATAATCATATTTTTTTTATTCTTGAGTCTGTTAATGTAATGTATTACATGGTTTGATTTTGGTATGTTGAATGAGACTTGCATCCCTGGGATAAATCTGACTTCATCAGGGTGTATGATTTTCTTGATAACTCTCTGTATTCTGTTTGTCAGCATTTATGGAGGATTTTTCTTCAATGTTCATGAAGGAGATTGGCCTGTAGTATTCTTTTTTGGTGAGATCTTTTCCTGCCATTGGAATCAAGTGAATGATTGCTTTAAGAATGATTTGGCAAGTACTGCTTCCCTTTCAATTTCAGTAAAGTGATTGAGAAGTACTAGCATTAACTGTTCTCTAAAAGTTTTGTAGAATTCAGAGTTGAAGCCGTAAGCAACATTACATTTTCAATTTCCCAGATTGATATTGGGTTGTTTAATATTCTTATATCCTCTTTGTTCAGCTTTGGAAGTTGATATGTGTCTAGGAATCTATCCATTTCTTCTCAATTTTGATCTTCTTGGAGTTAAAATTTTTGAAGTACGTGTTTATTATCTTTTGGACTTCCCTTGGATCTGGGCTGATTTCCCATTTTCATTCCTTATAGCATGGATTTGAGCTTTTTCCTTCTTTTGTTATATGATTGGCTAAGGGTCTGTTGATCTTATTTATCCTTTCAGAAAACCAACTTTTTAATTCATTGATTCATTCATTGTACTGTTTTCTTTGTTTCCATTGCATTAATTTCTGCTCTGATCCTTTTAATTTCCTCTGTAGTATGTGCTTTGGATTTGTTTTACTCCAATTTTTCTAATTTTGAACGGTTCATCATTAGATTTTTCATTTCAGTTCGCTCTATTTTCCGAATGTATGCATCCACTGCTATGAATTTTCCTCGCAGAAGTATTTTCCTATTGTCCAATAAATTCCTGTAGGTTGTGCTGTGGTTGCTTTTAGTTGAAATAGTTTAATTTATTCTTTAATATCTTTAGGGGCCCATTGCTTGGTCAACACACTGTTGTTCAATTTCCATGTGTTTGTGAGGCTGTTGGAATATTATTATTTTTTATTTAATTTTTTCTTTCCTTTTGCTATTCATTTCCAGTTTCAAGGCACTATGGTCTGATAGTATGCAGGGGATAACTTCGATTCCTTTGCATTTCCTTAAACTTCTTCAATGGACTAGAATGTAATCTATTATGGAGAACGATCCAAAAGCAGCTGTGAAGAAGGTATATTCTTTTTATGTACAGTGAAAATTCTGTATGCAACTAATAAGTGCATTTGCTCAAATGTATGATTTACCTCAAGAATTTTCTTATTGATTCTTTGTCCTGTTGATCTGTCAAATTGTGACAGTGGAGTATTAACATCCCCTACTAGCATTTTATACATGGATAACTGCCTTGTTATGTCCAGTAATGTTTGTTTTATATAATTGGGTGAGATAGAGTTTGCTGCATATATATTTATGATTGTTATTTCTTTCTCTTGGATAGTTACTTGTACAAGAATATAGTGACCTTCTTTATATCTTTTAATAAGATACTGTTTGCAATCTATTTTATCTGCAAACAAGATAGCCACTCCTGCTTTTCTGCAGTTTCCTGTGGCATGGAGGGTTATTTTCAAACCTTGTATTTTCAGTCTATGGGTTTCCCTCTGAATTAGGTGTGTTTCCTGTATGTAGCAGATTGTAGGACCTTGCTTCTTGAACCAATCTGCTAGTCTTTGTCTTTTAATTGGCCCATTGAGTCCGTAGTCATTAACGGTTATGACTGATATGGACATATTGAGAGCTGCCACGTTTCCTGTTCTTGGTTCTTTCTTCCTTGCTTTTCCCCTTTTCTCTTTAGTTTCATGTTTGTCCCAACATATGCATTTTTTTGGATCTCATGGGTATGGAATTTTCTTTTCTTTTCTTTTTCCCCAAGATATTCTTTAGGATGATTTGGAGTGCCATTTCACAATTGTGAAGTTTCTCACGTTTTTTTTTTTTATCATAGAAGTTTCATATTTCCCAGTCTATTGTGAAACATAGTTTTTCAGGATACAACAGTCTAGGTTGCAGGTTGTTTTCCTGCAAAGCTTGAAATACTTCTCTCCATACTCTCCTTGCATTGAATGTTTGTGTTGAAAAGTCTTCTGTGATTCTAATAGGATTCCCTTTGTAGGTGATTTTCTTCCTTTCTCTCACTGCTTTCAGTATTTCATTCTTTAGTTGTACATCTGGAACCTTGATAATTATATTTCTAGGTGTAGATGTTTTTAGGTCACGACATTTTGGAGTGATATAGGCCTTATTTATCTGTATTACTATTTCTTTTCCTCTGAAGTTTTCTGTTGTTATCTCTGACAATAGATTTTTATGTCTTTTACGCTGTCTCCTACTTCCTCAATGACTCCAATCAGTCTTTTATTATTATTCTTTGAGTCATCTAGAAGCTGCTGAATTGATTTATCATGGTCCCTTGCTCTTTTCCATATATTATATCTTTCCTGCTCATTGCCTGCTATGCTGTCCTCTTGGTCTGAGTTTCGGTCCTCTGCTTCATTCATCCTACATCTCAAGATTTTATTCTCCTTCATCATTCCCTGGAGTTCTGCTTGAAGCTGTTTAAAGGCTTCATTGTTTCTGCTATCTTGGATTCTATCATCTTGCTGTTCTATTCTTTAATGATGTCTTTTACTGTGGACAGTATCCCTGTTTTGATCTCAGAGATGAGTTCTGATTTCCATTTTACTAGATCTGCTTTAACTACCATCCACAAGAGTCCTGATGTTTGAGTTTCAGTTTGCCCTGTTTCTCTTTTCTCTGAATTTCCCTGTGGTGCTGATCTTTGTGTGTTTGTGTGTGTGTGTGTGTGTGTGTGTGTGTGTGTGTGCGTTTTCTCATTTCTACTATTTCATTGTTACTAATTGTCTGCTATGCCTGATGACAGGGCAATGTTTGTTGCAGTTCTCTTTCTATGATCTGGGGCCCTTTGGATGTGGCACTTTCCTGGGGGCTCCTCCTTGTATCTGTAATGACCTTTAAAAGTTCTTAGCTCTGCCACTTAATGGAAGGTATTTGAGCAGAACAATCACATCATGTTTGTTACCATAATTCAATATATGCCAATATCAGTATTAAACACAATAAATGACAGTAAAAGTTTTGTTAAATTTTATTTGGAAGACTTTGAGCTTATGAGTTACCTCTATACCCATATGCCAGAATTTAGGATTAATCAGCATTGTGTATACAACAGGTAGATCATTCATGTACCCCCAATAACCTTTGGGAATAATAGGTCACTGGGGAATCAGGGAGGTAGGGAGACAGGCAGAGAATGCAATAGTGTTAGCAGATTTTTTTATTATTTTTTGAGACATTTTCTCACTTTGTAGATCAGGCTGGCCCTGAGCTCTCTATGTAGCTCAGGCAAGCCTCGAACTCAGCACTCCTCCTGTCTCTACTTTTTGAGTGTTGGTATTACAGGTGTGAGCCACCACGCCCAGCAGGTTTAGCAGATTTTTGAAGATCACCTATGTAGTAGAACCTCATATATAGCAGCGTGTAACTGATTATAAAAGGGCATACATTCAACAGTACCAACTGCATGCTGTAAGACCAATTGGAGGTTTTGCACACCTTCTTATAATAGTACAGGAGAAGAAAGAGGGCAGCCTAAGAGTCTGTTACTTCTGGGTATTGCTTCTGACAGTAAGATAGGAGAGGGTGTGGGGACAAGAGGTGAATAGAGGGATGTAGGAGTTGATGGCAAAATAGGAACTAGATTCCCCCTTTATTATCTTGACTGTTCTCTCAGAGTGTCTCCAGGAGCACGCCTCCTGTGGAGGGATACAGGGGATGGCTCCAGCTCCTCTTGGCCCTGGGTCCTCACAAAGCCAGTCTGGAGTGGGTTTGGGGCAGGCCAGAGGCCCTCATTAATCCATGGTATGGATGGCTCCTGGTGACCGCCTACCTGATTCCTCACTGCACAGCTCCAGAGTACACTGGGCCTGTTGGCAGACTTCAGTCCTCTGCCGCCGCTGGAAACGGAATCGGACCTAGTACCCGAGTCTGCACTGCTCTGGGATACAGTGGTCTGGTGGGAGGCCCTCACTCCCCCACTGCCAGAAATGGAATGGTGCTGGCAGCCCAGTTCGTGCCACTCCAGGGTACAGTTGGCTGGTGGGCAGCCCTCAGTCCGCCAGAAATGGAAGGGCGTCTGGTAGCCCAGACTCTGCCGCTCTGGGATACATTGGACCATTGGGCGGCCCTCAGTCTGCTGGAAAGTGGTGGTGTTCAGTAGCCGAGTCCACACCACTCAAGGATACAACGGGCCCATGTGTGGCTCAGTCAGCCAGAAACGGATGGCAACCCTAGCCAAGTCCATGCTGCTCCAGGATACAGGGGGCTGCTTGGCGGCCCTCAGTCCACTGCTGCAGTAAATGGATGGGGCCCGGTTCAGATGAATTTTTGTATTATTTTCTCTAGCTATGGGAAGTATACCATTGAATCTCTTAGTATTTTGGGGGGTAGAGCCTTTTGGGGATATTGGTTCTCGCTACCCAGGTAAAAGGGATGTCTTTGCACATTTAAACCTCCTTTTCTATCTCATTTTTCAGAGTCCTATAGTTTTCAGAGTAGAGGTCTTTCACTTCCTTTGTTAGGTTGATTCCTAAATATTTCAATTTTCTGTGTGATACTGTGAAACAACCTGACCCCACAATTTATCTTTCAGTGAGTCTACTTGTGTAGAAAAAGGATGTTGATTTTTGAGCATCAACCCTGTATCCAGTAACACTACCAATTCTAGTAATTAAATCTAACCATCTTTGGGTTGAGTTTTTAGGCTCCTCTAGATGGAGTGTCATATCATCAGCAAATAATGACAGTTTAACTTCTTCCTTTCCTATCTTTTTTCCTTTTATATCTTTGTCCTGCCTGATTGCTATGGCTAATGTTTCCACCACTGTATTAGGCATCCTTGTCTCATTCCTGATCTTAGTGAACAAGGTTTCAGTTTTTGCCCATTAATTATGCTGCTGGGTGTTGGTTTCTCCTAAATAGCTTGTATTAGATTGAGATAAAGTCCATTGATTCTGATTCTCTGTGGGGTTTTAATCATAAATGGATGTTGGATTTTGTCAAATGCTTTTTCTGTCTATTGAGATAATCATATGGTTTTTGTCCTTGAGTCTGTTAATATAGTGTATTACATGGGTTGATTTATGTATGCATCTCTGGGGTAAATTCAACTTGATAAGTTTTTGATTTTCTTAATAACTCTCTGTATTATGTTTGCCAGTATTTTATTCAGGAATTTTGTGTCAAAGTTCATTAAAGAGATTGAGCTGTAGCTTCCTCTTTTGGTGGGATCTTTCCCTGATTTTTGAATGAAGGTAATGTGTGCTCAAGGAATGATTTGGGGAGGACAGTTTCCCTTCCAATATCATTAAAGAGATTGAGACTTACTGGTATTAACTCTTCCTTAGAAGTTTTGTAGAATTGAGCAGTGAAGCCATTACGACCAGGGCTTTTCTTTGCTGGTAGGTTTCTTATTACATTTTCAATTACCCACGTTGCTATTGGGTTCTATAACGTGGGTATATCCTCCTCATTCAGCTATGCAAGTTCGTATGTGTCTAGGAATCTATCCATTTCTTCTAGATTTTCCATCATCTTGGAATACAGGTGTTCAAAGTATGTGCTTATTTTCCTTTGGACTTCTTCAGGGTCTGTGCTGATTTCATCATTTTCATTCCTTATAGCATGGATTTGAGCTTTTTCTTTCCTTTGATAAGGCTGGCTAAGGGTCAGTTGATTTTATTTATCCTTTCAAAGAACCAATTTTTTATTGAATTCTTTATTGGGACAATTTATATACATCTCAAAATCACATATAACATTGGGGAATTTGTACCAGTATATGACAGAAGTTAAATTCTCAGTTTTACCCATATCCCTACACCCCACACCTCCTCACCCCCTTTATACATGCTTTTATTTTCATTCTGTAACACATTTATTCCTTCCCCTCATCATATTCCCACACCAAATTTCCTATGGAAATTTCCCACTCTATAAAAGCTGTCATACTATCTAGAGCTCATCTGCATCTACAGGTGATCATGCCAAAGAGAAGATCCAGAATTTGTCTATCTGTGATGTACTGATTTCACTTATTAGTATATCCTCCAGGTGACTCCATTTGCACCTAAATCGATCGATCTTGTCCTTCTTTGTGGCAAAGTAATACTCCCTTTTATTTAAAAAAAAACACGTCTTTATCCACTCTACACTTGATGGACATTTGGGTTGTTTCTAAGATTGAGCTATCACGAACTGAGCTGCTATGAACAAGGGTGTACATCTGTCTTTCCAATGTGATTTTTTAAAATTCTTTTGGGTCTATTCCTAGCAGGGAGATAGCTGGGTCAAATGGGACCCCTAGTCCTAGTTTTCTGAGAAATCTCCACACGGATCTCCACAATGGTTGCACAAGTCTGCAATCCCACCAACAGTGGAGAAGGATTCCTTTCTCCCCACAGCCATGCCAGCATTTCTTGTTGGTTGATTTTGTGATCACGGCCATTCTTTGTGCAGTGAGATGAAATCTCAGTGTTGTTTTCATTTGCATCTCTCGAATAACCAGTGACATTGAACATTTCTTAATATGTTTCTTGGCTGCTTTGACTTCTGCCTCCGAGAAGTGTCTGTTCATTTCAGATGCCCATTTTTGAACTGGGTCTTTAAACTTGGGGAGGCTAATCTGCTTGAGTTCTTTATACATTGTAGATAATAGCCCTTTGTCTGATAAACAGCTAGTAAAGATTTTTTCCCATGTTGTTGGCTGTCTTTTAGCAGTGCCAGCGACTTCTTTGGCTATGCAGAAGCTTTTCAGTAGAATGAGATCACATTTGTTGATTCTTTCTGCTAGTTCTTGTGCTATAGAGGTTTTATTCATAAAGTCTCTGCCTAAGCCAATGTCTCCAAGAGTTTTACCTAGCCTGTTTTCCAGCAGGCCCAAACTTTGAATCATTCATTCTTTTATTGTTTCTTGGTCTCCATAGCATTAATTTCTCCTCTGATCCTTATAATTTCCTCTGTAGTGTGCGCTTTGGGTTTGTTTTGCTCATCTTTTTCTAATTGGCTGTGGTTCATTAGATTGTTCATTTCCGTTTGCTCTATTTTGCGAGTGTATGAATCCACTGCTATGAATGTCCCTCACAGATCTGCTTTCAGTGTGTCCCATAAATTCCTGTATGTTGTGCTGGGGTTGTCATTTTTGTTGTGGAAACTGTTTATTTTCTTCTGTAAATTATTTTGCGGCCCACTGGTTAATCAACAGAGTGTTGTTCAATTTCCATGTGTTTGTGAGGATCTTGGAATTTCCTCTGCTATTCAGCGCTAGTTTTAAGGCTCTATGGTCTGGCACGGGATAACTTCGATTCCTTTGCATTTACTTAAGCTTTTTCTGTGGACTAGAAAGTGATCTAATTTGGAGAATGAATCATAAGCAGCTGAGAAGGTATATTCTCGCTTTGTAGGGTGAATAATTCTGTAGGCATCTAAGTCCATTTGCTCAAAAGTTGGAGCTCAAGTAGTTCCTTACTTTCTTTTTCCAGTTGATCTGTCATTTTGTGACAGTGGAGTATTAAAGACCCCCTACTGCTATAGTATTCATGTTTAACTGGCTTGTCATGTCCAGTAATGTTTTAGTTGGTTGCATTAGAGTTTGGTGCATAAATATTTATGCTTGTTAAGTCTTTCTCTCGTATAGTCCCCTGTATGAGGATAAAGTGACCTTCTTTATCTCTTTTAATCAATTTGGGTTTGAAATCTATTTTTTCTGTACCCAAGATAGCCACTCCTGCTTTTTTACAGTTTCCTGTGGCATGGAGGATCTTTTTCCCACCTTTTATTTTCAGTCTATGGGATTCCTTCTGAATTAGGTCTGTTTCCTCTATGCAACAGATTGTAGTATCTTACTTCTTGATCCAATCTGCTAGTCTGTAGATTTTAATTTTCCTATTGTGTCCATGGGCTTTAAAGGTTATTGCTGATATGGATATATTCAGAGCTGACATATTTCCTTGTTCTTTGTTCTTTTCTTCTTGCTTTTCCCATTTTTTTTCTTTAGCTTCTTTTTTGTTCCAATTAATTCAGTCTCCTGGGTATCATAGGAATGGAATATTCTATCTTTTTTTTCCAACATGTTCTTCAGAATATATTGGAGTGCAGGTTTTGTATTTGTGAAGTTTTTCAGGTGTTCTTTATCGTGGAAGTATCTTATTTCCCCGTCTATTCTGAAAGATAATTTTGCAGGATACAACAGTCTAGGTTGAAGTTTGTTTTCCTATAATGCTTGAAATACCTCCATCCAGATTCTCCTTGCAGTGATTGTTTGTGTTGAAAAGTCTGCTGTGATCATAGTTGGCTTCCCGTTGTAGGTGGCTTTCTTCCTTTCTCTCACTGCTTTCAGTATTTCTTTTGTTGTGCAACTGGAACCTTGACAATTATATGTCTAGGTGTAGATATTCTTATGTCACTCTGTTTTCAAGTCCTATAGGCCTCATTCATCTGTATGTCTATTTCTTTTCCTGTGAAGTTTTCTCTTGTGATCTCTGACATTAGCTATTTTTTTTTGTTTTACACTGTTTCCTGCTTCCTCACAGACTCCAATCAGTCTTATATTATTTTTCTTTGAGTCTTCTAGAAGCTGTTGGATTCCCTTGCTCTTTTCCATACATTATATCTTTCCTGCTCTTTGGCTGCTATGCTGTCCTCTAGGTCTGACAATCGGTTCTCTGCTTCATCCATCCTACTATGCAAGTTTTCATTCTTCTTAATCATTTCCTGAAGCTCTGCTTGAAGGTGTTTATAAGCTTACATTGCTTCTTGATATCTCGTATTCTATCACCTCGCTCATAACTTTAATGATGTCTTTCACTGTGGATATCTGTTTTGATCTCAGAGATATGATTTCCATTTTATTATATCTGATTCAGTTACCATTTCCAAGAATCCTGGTGTTTTTCTTTCAGTTTGCCTTATTTCTGTTTTCTCTGACTTTCCCTGTGGTGGTGATCTTTGTATCTTTTTTGTTTTTTGTTTTTTTGGTTTTTTTGCGTTTTCTCATTTCAACTCTTTTGTTGTTATCAATGCTATTTGTTTGGTTCTTGGCCTGATGACATAGCAATGTTTATTGAAGGTCTCCTTCTTTCTATCATGTGGGGCCTTTTGGATATGGCACCTTCCTTGGGTGTCCTCCTTGAATCTGTAATGACCTGGGAGAATTCTCAGTTCTGACAAATCATGGGAGGTATTTCAGCAAAACAATCACATCATGTTTGTTACCATAATACAATCAATGTCAATATTAGTATTAAACACTGCAAATGAAAAGTTTTATTAAATTATATTCTAAAGACTTAGGGTGGTTACACCCATGCCCATATGATAAAGTGTAGAATTAATTAGCAATGTTTATACACCATATAGATTGTAAATGTACCCCACTATCCCTTTGTGGAGAAGAGGTCACTGGGGAATCAGGGAGGTAGGGGACAAGAGAAGAGTTTAATATATTGCCTTAGTAGATTTATGAAAATCACCTATACTCTACAACCTCATATATGCCATCGGGTAATAGAGGATAAAAGGACTTGTGTAGAGAGGACAAACTGTATGCTGTAAGACCATTGGAGACTTTGCACAGCTTCTTATAACAGTACAGAAGAAATGGGGTAGCCTAAGATTCCTTTTGTTTTGTTTTGATTTTTGAGACAGTCTTGCTTTGTAGTTCAGGCTGGCTCTGAGCTCACTATGTAGCCTAGGCAAGCTTCAAACTCAGCAATCTTCCTGTCTCTGCCTCCTGATTGCTGGGATTACAGGTGTGAGCCACCACACCTGGCCTAAGGTTATTTACTTCTGGGTACTATTTCTGACAGGAGGGTAGTAGAGTGTGTGTGGACTAGTGGTGAATAAAGGGATCTAAAAGCAGTGGGCAAAATAGAAACTAGATTCCCTTTTTGTAATCTTGCCTGGTCTCTCAGCATGGCTCCAGTTTGGAGGAGTACAGGAAATTGCTCCAGCACTTCTCGGTCCTGGGTCCTCACTGTACATCTCTCAGGTGGGGTTGGGGCAAGCCAACGGGCTTCACTCCTCCGTGGTGTGGATGGCACCTGGGGTCTGTGCCTAACTCATCAGGGCATAGTTATCTGGTGGAGCAGGCCGGTGGGCAGGCCTCAGTACTCCACCACTGCCAGGAACTGAATGGTGCCCATTGTAGCTGAGGTCTGCATGGCTCCTGGGTGGAGCAGGCCAGTGGGCAGGCCTAAGTCCTCGGCCACCACCAGGAATGGAATCGAGAAAGCATTGTTCTTATGAAAGAAAACACAAAGAGATTATTGTTACAGGATCTGCCATTGGCATCAGTGATTTAGAGTATTTTTATGCTTTTCTCAGACTTTTTGTGTTTTCTTTAGTTTTTTTTATATCTAGGCTCCCTTAAGATTATTTCAATATAATTTTTGTAACTCTGCTAGCTTTGAATTTGAGCTGTAAATATGCATCTCTCTTGAGGTTGATGTAAAGTTACTGAATTTGAGCATATGTGGGTTGGTTCATAAATCTTCCAGAAGGATGATTTTCTGATCAGGTTGGATATGCTAGCATAACGTTCCTCCCTTTTTCATGGAAACTTGTGCAATATGACTCTGTTAAACTCAAGGTCTGATAAATGACTTTCATTACATGTTTGGTCCTGGAGTCTTCTCTGTACCATATGTTAGTGACATTTACTGTAAGGAAGTCCCTGCTTGTGAAGCTCTCTGGCCCCTATCTTTCCTCATCAACGTCCCACATAGGCACCAGATCATCAACTGTCCCAATTGGAGTAACCTGACTTGATATGTTATTGCTTTCATAATTCTACACTCAGTTATTTCCCCGGGATTCACTGTCATCCTCTTTTCTTAACCTGTGGTCTCAGAAATTCATTGTAGTATACATATGTGATTCTGTGAGGTTCTCTTCCTCCCACAGTATGTGTTTGGGGATGTTTTCCTTGTTCTTTCTGAGTTTCCATTTTTATTGAGGGGATTTACCAGCAGAAGTCACCTTTCTCCTTTTTTTCGCTTTATTTTCAGTTATGCTGAGATGACAAGTTTTTTTTTTTTTAACCACACTTACCACCAGAACTTAATCCTATGGTTTGCATCTGCATTGTATTCAATGTGCTATTGGCTAATGTACAATAAGTAATCCTTACTAACTCTTGGCTACATAGTTCAACATCAGATTCTCCTGTTGAATTCCTCCAGTGATTTCTGAACTACTCTCTCTTTGGGTGGGTATTTCACCCACTTTAATTGAAGGTCAATGAGAACAACAATGATTTTGAACCTGGAAGGATTGAGAATACAATGAAATATCCATCCTGGCAAGTATTCAGTGCCAAATTTAACTTGATGTTTTCTAAGAAATCAAACTAGTCCAACTGAAAATTGGAAGTGTTATGAAGTTACCAGAAAAATCTGTAATTTCCCACCCATTTGGCTTTCTTATCTGTAACTGGTAAGTATTTTATTGTAATGAAAGACTATTATGCTACCAATCATGTAATTTGCCATGATTTATCACTTGTTTGGAAACTAGGACTAGAATTTCTTCTGTCAGTAAATTTGTAATAAAATCTGTTAAAGGACAATAAGAAAATTAGCAGTTAGAGACAGATTAATGTACTACAATAGCATATGATGCAGGAAAACACAATGAAGGCCCTACATCTGGAAGTATGTGACTGAATTTGATGGACTGAAGATCACATTAAAACATGTATATATTTTATTCCCTTAAAATCTCACATTGTTCTAGAAGTTATAATACACATACATATTTGTCAAGAACATGGACAATGTTAAAGACATAATCGTAAGTGAAATAAATAGGTCACAATTTTATAAATATTGTGTCTTTTCTATGGTATGAGAAACTGAAGTTGGAAATGTGCTCCAGAATGCATAAATCATATTGTGAAATAGTCAATATTCAAAAGGGAATAGGGTTAAGGGGTGATCTTATACATAGTGTGATTAATATTATGTCATTCACTTTTGAGGATTCTTGCTTATGTGGCCTTCCCTTGAATTGGCATACTGTAAGCACATGCTGTTTTAAAAATGGTATCAATAAAGACATGTTTTCATCGTTTTTAATTGAATTTGTTTTATTGGATTGACTTATATACCACTCACAAATACACTCAAGAGGAAGAACTTGTACCAGCATATGACATAAGATCCCCTTCCCCTACCCATTTGACAGCACCATGCTCCTATATACACAAGCCTCCTTTCCTTATTTTATTCTCATTCTTTTTCTTTCCAATATTCTTCACCCCTCAACCCTATTTCCTTTTGAATATTGACTATTTCACAATATGATTTATGCATTCTGGAGCACATTTCCAACTTCAGTTTCTCATACCACAGAAAAGACACAATATTTATAAAACTGTGACCTATTTATTTCACTTACGATTATGTCTTTAACACTGTCCATTTATGGCAGAGTAATATTGAATTAAAAAATATTTTTTCCCAGTCTCCAGTTTCTGGGCATTTTGGTTGTTTCTAAGATTTAGCTCTCATGAACTTAGCTGGTCTGAACATGTGTGTACCTGATATTTCATTTTTCTGGGTGCTACTGTGAAAGGGATTGACTCCCCAGTTACTCTTTCAGTGATTTTCTTCTTATTGTAGACAAGTGCTTTAAATTCTTTTGGGTATATTCCTAGCAGGGGTATAGCAGGGTCAAATGGGACCTGTAGTCCTAGTTTTCTGAGAAATCTCCACACGGATCTCCACAATGGTTGCACAAGTCTGCAATCCCACCAACAGTGGAGAAGGGTTCCTTTCTCCCCACAGCCACGCCAGCATTTATCGTTGGTTGACTTTGTGATCGCAGCC
>PVIC010021814.1:0-28235 GCA_004025085.1 Thryonomys swinderianus
GGGGGTATCTAAACCCAAACTGTAACAGTGTGGGGGACGTCTGACCCCTGATTTAATTCTGGCCTTAAGGCTTCCCAGAATCTTTCTCAATTTTACCTTTGATTGTTGCAGATGAAAAAGAGCTGTCTCCTCCCACTCTGTAAGGCCTAGAACTTGACTCTGTTCACCATTCCGTTCACAAGGCTGGTGGTTCTTCTCCTGCCTCTTGTATTACTGTAATAAAACACGGAGACTGGGTGGTTTAAACAACAGTCATTTATTCTGTCTGCTCCTGGGCAGTGGAAGTGTACAACCAAAGCACTATTGGGGTGAATCTTTCTGAGACTGTGTAGGAAGAGTCTGTCTGGGCTTCTTTCCTTGGCTTGTATGTGGCTGTATTCTCTCTGTTTCTTCATATCTTTTTCAGCTCTGTGTCTAAATTTGTCCTTTTCATGAGGACACAGGTCATGTTGGACTCAAGCTTACTTCAGTGACCTCTTTTTCCTTTCATTACCTCTGTGAAGACTTTGTTCCCCGATAAGGTAACATGCTGAGGAAGTAGGCACTAGGACTTCAGCATATGAATTTGGATGGAGAAGCCACAATTCAAATATAATACATCTTTTTGTTCTAGTCCTTGTCAAAAATAGCCAATAGGAATTATTGCACACTACCTAACTTTCTATTTTCCAGTCTTATCAGGCACATTTTTCTTGTCCAGTTTATTTCTGATGACAGTTTTACTAAACACTCCACACCTGTAAAACTAGAACCACCATCGATCTGATCTCCAGCACTACAGTTTCCTTTCTTCCCACAGCCTGGTCCCGAGAGACCGAGGATGTGTGTTTATTTGTTGTTATGGAGGTGCCCTTCTTGTATCAGTTCTGTATCAAAGGAAGGCTGGGTGTTGTCACAGTAGCTGCCAGTCAAGCCTCAGTGAGTTGCAGTACAAAGGTTTGGCCTTGTGAATCGCCTGCCTTTCTCCTCTGCATTGTCCTCCTGTAGGACCCAGTGTGACTGAAGTGAGGAGGCAGGAATATTTGTTGTAGCAAATTGTGGGAAAACAAGAAAAGTAGAGTGTTAAGTGCCACTTAAACTACTGCTCCCCGTGCTAGATCTCACTGGCCACATACACCCTGTGGCCAATTTAAAGGAAATAGAAAGCAGAATTCTCCTCCAGCAGGAGAAAGGGAGGTAGGAGGGATTAAGATGTGTCCTGCACCTAGAGCAACTCTGCACGATGAATGTAATCCTTATGTCCTGCAAACATGTATTAAAAAAAAATAAAGATGAAAAGAATCTCCTCCAGGAAAGGACAACAAATGCGTGGGAGCATCCTTTGTTACAGTGTAGCAGGATAGAGTATTTTTATGTTTTTAGAACGTTTAGGGAGATGGGCAGAGTTTGACACTGGAAACCAGATGAACGGGAAGATTAGGGCAAGGGGTGGAAAAGAAAAGCATCTGGGCTTCGGTTCAGGATCTGAGCGGAATTAACAACAGAGGCAAGTGAACGCATCAGAGCTGAGAGAGGCTCTGAGCAGGCACAGGCGGTGCAGGATTCCTATTCTGGAACTGAGCGAAGAGGTGAATCCTCTGTGTTGCAGCTTGCTGAGATTGGAGGGTTTCTTTTTGCAGCCAACCCCACCTTCTGATTGGTACACTTCCAACTCCGCCACTTGGTAGCTGTGCTAGTTTCATCAAGTTACTTCACAGCTTTGAGACTCTGTTTCCCATCTGTCAAAGGGATAGTCGTAATCACCTGCCTCAGAGTAGGGGTTGGAATCTACATCTGGCCATGTACAGATGTAGTGGGTTTTTCACGAATATTTTTGAGTTGCCCCATTGGTTGGATGCTGGACCTACAGATTCAGAGAGCTGAATACTTTGCTTTTGTCATCTGTCACATGGTCATAATAGTTGTATGTACTGCATGGGGCCATTGCAAGCACTCAGTGGTCTAAAACTTCATCATAAATGGTCAGTAGATGGTGACCACTGGTGTTTCCCTGAAGAGAGGTGATACAGGTAGAGCTACGAGATGGTCACTTTTGGTGCTGTCACTTTACTGGAGATGCAAGTCTAAGAAGCCAGACTCAGGGATACGAAGTAGAAAGAAGGGGAGAACAGATATAGGAGAGTTCATTACGAAGGAGGCTGCAGTTTGCTGATAAGCTGACTCCCCAGTTTCTCAGGATGTTTATGCAGAGGCCGTATTTAGTCTCTGCATCTCCAAATAGTCCTAGAGAGTAAGGGAGGGAGATAAATTTATTTGTTGACTTCCCACTCTCATTGGAAGATGCCTTCCATGAAGCATCTACTTCCCTGTACTTGGAGGGCACATGGGCAGGGATGCCAGATGAGAACGAGCCATCTCCTGCCTCACTGGAGGACCCCCAGAGTTTAAGAGGAGAGCTGGGGTACCATAGTATGGGGAAAACTGGAGGACCTGCATGGGCTGTGTGGGTGTCCCGGAGCAGGCTCAAGGCCACAGCCAGTCTGACTGCAGGGATGCTGGCAGCATCAGTGGTCTGGGGCTGGCTGCATTGCTGTGGGACCCTAGGATAAGGTGATGCTGGGTGAACCTGGGGTTTCATTAAACATACTCACCTTTTATTTGCAAATTTCTCCCTTTGCAGATGAGGGAAGAGATGTCCAGAGTGGGGTAGGGTGATTCAAGGTCACACAGCATGTTAGTTTCGTAGTAAAAATAAATATTTGGGTATTATGCAGAGCTTTGGAGTTTCATTTTCACTTCTGTAAGTTGTAGCTCACATCCACACATTTACCCATCCATTCATCTGTCCATCTGTCTGTTGTCCATCCACTGTATGCTCAAGGACGTCTCATTTATCTGATGCTTTACTGGGCTGGAACTTTCCACACAAAAATACTTGGGCACTGAATATGGAGAAGTATAAATTGCCATTTTTCATCACTAAGGATTATTGAAACTGCAGTGCCTTCTCACTGAGTTACATTTCCACCATTTTTAAATTTTTTGTTTGTTTTTTGAGACAGGGTCTTTCTATGCAGCTCAGCCTGGTCTTGAACTCACAATGTAGTCCAGGTGGGCCTTGAACTTGTGGCCATCCTTTTTCCTCAGCCTCCAGCCCTTTTTCATTTGGAGACAACGCCTTGGTGAGTCACTTATGTGGCCCAGGCTCGGCTCTAACTTGTGATTCTCATGCCTCAGCCTCCCAGAGTACTGTCAGTACCGACGTTCACTTTACCCATTCTGCTGGGGTGCTTGGGAGGCCAGCTATTCATGGAGTCAAGCCAAGAGGAAGCAAGTTGGATGCACTCTGGATGCCTCATGGATGAAACGACCGAGGCTGTCTGGGCTAAGGGGACAGGAAAGCAGCTGTTCCACCTCTGAACTGAGCTCCCGTGTACTGGCAGCAGCTCTGAGAAGCAGGGAGGAGGCGCATTTCCAAGGATGCCACCTGGATACCCTGAATCCTAATAGACCTTAGCTGTGGGTTCCACAAGAATAAATCATCCAAGATTTGATGTGGAAACTGTGAATTACAGGCAGTTCCAAGATTTGATTCCTGTCCTTTAGGAAATGAAAATGTAGCTGGTAAATAAGTAAACACATAAAGGTTTATTAATATAATACGATTAAAACTAATAGAAGTATGATGCTTTGCTAAAAAGAAACATACCTCAGAGATCCTTAACTTGGAATCTATGAAAAGTCATCGGAGGGCCTGTGGACCTCTAAATCGAGTGCAAATTTGATCTGTATGTGCATTTTCTTTCCAGTGGGAAGTGTTTGTTCTCAAGTCATGTCCCAAAAGTGTGCACCACCCTCCACAAATTTCAGCACTCTTGCATTTTATCTTCACTGCAACCCTGTTTTCGAGATAGGAAAGCCAAGACACAAAGTGGTTAAGTGGCAGAATCAGTACTTGAGCCCAGACGTTTTCAGCTCAGTCCCTGGGCCCAATCCGTTTTGCTGTGACACACTCCTGCAGAATTAGGCGGGGGCCACTGAGTGAGCAGTGGTTGGTGCCTTCCTCCAGTTGTGATTTATGCCCGGGGCGGCACGCTTTGTTGCTTTGAACACGATGTCTGTGCCTTGGGAAAGTCAGCGAGACAGCTGCAGCCTGCATTGCCTGTTGGGCACCTGCGTGATGGTGGAAACCTGTCCCCCACTTTACAGAGGCAACGGCCAGAGTGGAGCAGCGTGACGAGCGTAGCTACCTAGGGAAGAACCTGCTTACTTCTAAGTGGCCTCCTGAGGGACACGGTAGACCCTGTGTACTGTCAGATGTGGGTCCCTCTGGATCAGTTTTGTCTAAAATCAAGGCAAGGGTGTGTCATTCTCCGCAGACTGACTGTTTAGAGTTCTTTTTTCCTGTGATTCTGAATGCACTTTCCTCTTGATGTCTGGGAGCCAGCGGAGGGTTATTGAGTGCAGGTCTGGATTCTCCGGTGTCCTGGGCTAAAGCCCTGGCAGGGACATTTGATGCCTACGCCACTGAGCTCCACTGTTCACTTTGAGGAGGGCAGTTCTCAGCCCCTTGAGGAGATCTGAGCTGCCGCAGCCCTCCAGGCTCAGCGGCTTTGCGAACTCCCCACACCTTTGCCAACTGCGCCGCTTTAAGGGCCTTAACACACTTTGAAAGTGACCTGTGGCTCTTGTGTTGCACAAGTTGAGTCCACGTGGGAAATCATTGTGTTTATTTGTTTGGCCAATGGCTGTGGCTGAAGGAGAGGGGGGAGAAGCAGAAGCTTGGAGGACTTGGGGCCCAAAGCAGCCTGCAGCAACAGAGAATTGGTAATAAATGAGGTTGGGCGAAATGGATACGAGCTTGTGTAGAACGGTGTGCAAGTGTACATCTGTGTAGCTTGGTAAGCTTGAATGGTCTGTGTGTGTGTGTGTGTGTGTGTGTGTATGGGACTGTTTGTGTAGTAAGACCTGAGTGTGAATCCCAGACCCATCATTTAAAAATCGTGTGGGTTAATTTACTTCTTTGCATGCCAGTTTTCTCTTCTGTCAAATATAAGTAATGTGAACCATCTTGCAGTGTTGGTGCAGAGATCAAAATAAGGAAGCACGCGTAAGAACCGCGCAGCGCGTGCCTGGCATTAGGAAGCATTGTGTGAGCGGCAGCTGTTGTTTGTAACAGGAGTAGGTGTGTTGTGTGCGCACCACTTGGGCTTTGTCTGCCAGCTGTCTTTGTAGACTTTGACAAAAGGGTTTCCCCCAGTGCACAGTCGCTGGTGTGCTCCCCAGACCAGCTTTTCCGGAGACGCGTTCTGCAGATCGGCTCTGCGGCAGTTCTCTGGACGGCTCCTCTCTAGGACCTCCCTGCCTCCTGGCCAGGCTCGCCCAGCTTCTGCACAGTATCTTCTGGAGTCTTTGTTTCTTACCAGCTACTGATACAGCAGTTTTATACAATAAGACAGGCCGTTTTTTTTTTTTCCCCACAGAATGTGTGTTCCAAAAGTGTTAACGGTTTGTGCTCTTACTGGGCAGCCTCCTACCCATTGCATCAGTATGTTTTGTGGCGGTTCGAAGTTTGAGCCCCGGGACCTCTTGGAAGTGTACTGTTAGTTCCGCCCCTCAGGAATGTTCTGTTAGCTCCGCCCCTCTCAGGAATATTTTGTTAGCTTCCCTCCTCTCAGGAATGTTCTGTTAGCTCCACCCCCCTCTGCTTGTGTGAGCATGCTCACTCACTATTTCGGGAGTGTTCTGACTCCGCCCCCTCCTACTTCAGGGAGCATGCGCATCTACCTCATTACGCCCCCCCCCCGCCCCCCTGTATAGGAAGCCTCTAGGTTCTAGTCAAGCTCCCGGCTCGCTGTGTGAAGATTTTTTTCTCCGCCTCTTCAAGCGACCATTGGATTTTCCAGTCTTCAAACTGGTAGCTGCGACCCAGAAGTGGAATACCGAACCGGAACACTTGGCTGTAGCGCTGAGGTATACCACTGCATGGTCATTTCCAAAGTTCTTCCAGTCACGAAGAACTTCCTGTGGGGAGAGAGAGTCCTGAACGGGAGGTGACCTGATTTACATCGGGCCTCCCTGCTGCGACCTGGACACAGTTTCGCCCTCACTACCCGCCTCTTCTCTCCTCAGATCTGAATAAATGGTAGAGGCTATTTAAAGGCCTTCTATGCTATTCTCCACTTTTCAGTCAGTTTTTCCTGGTAGGTATTACATTTTTTTTTCCAATTTTGACACTATTTTACCTTTTAGCATGATGTGCCTAGTAGTCAATGCATATATGCAAATACTGAAGGTGATATTTCTTGTTCCTAAAGCTTTTTTTTTTTTTTTAAATAATGGTGCATCTTCTCTGTCTTTGTCTCCTTCACCGAGTTTGTGTTTCTCAGTCTCTCTTAACTTGTATTTCAGTTTTCTTCTCCTAGGGCTGTTTCTACAACTCAAGTGGAAGCAGCTCCTGGGTGGGAGGGCTTGTGTCTGCTTCTGGTCCACAGTAGGGGCTATGGGCTTGTTGGTACTAATGACATGTTACAAGGTATGGTTTCTCCTTTGGAGGAGCCCACAGGTGGCATGGACCTCCACTGCCACCTTCACAACTTGGCTTTTGTCCTTTTGCCTTGCATTAACAATTTGTAGTTTTGTTGTGTTAGCTGGGCAGGAGACACAGGCGTGTGTGTAAAGTTGAAACTCACGGGGCACTGCTAAAGGTTATAAATGACTCCGTGGGTGAATGTTGTTGGGGGGTCTGACGATGCTGAGATTTGGGGCTGGCACTACCTGAGGGCATTTGCAGCAAGAACAGAAGGATGACTGGGTTGGATCAGGCTCAAAGGTGTGGGAAGGGCCCAGAATACTGGCCAGGAACAGCACAGAGAACAGTTTGGTTCGAATGATAAGTTTATGTGCGAAGACACGGGAGAAACACCTAAGAGGATGGGGGACTTGGCTGAGAAAAGCTTAGAAGCTTGTGAGGAAAGCACAGGCTTTTCTGTTATGTGAACTTGGGCTCATTTGTTCATTCTTCCAGAAGACACTTATTTGAATGTGGAGTGCTGTTCCAAGAGCTGTGGAGACAGTGGGGAGCACAAAGACCAGTCCTCACACTTGCAGATGGTGTGTTATAGTGGATTCAAACTCTAGCTGGGAAACTTTAACAAACTATTTAAACTTTCTGAGTTTCAATTTCTTTATCTGTGAAATAAGGGTAGTCGTACATAAACGAAATAATACATAAATAAGAGTGTCTGGTTCATATGAGTGTCCAAGTGTATTAGCTCCCTGCTTCCTCTTCTTCCTTACCATTTCTTTTCCCATCTCCCTTTCAGGGAGCTATTGGCCCTGCTTTGTGTCTGGCAGAAAAACACTGCCCTTTGTAACGTCCCAGATCTGCCAGTTACGGTTTAGTGGCCCATGGACTTGGGGCCTGATGTATTTGCCTCCTGGAAGTGACTGGAAGTGGACAAAGGTCAAGGCAGTTCATCAACAGTAGAAATTAAGCTCTATAAATTCTCCAGGATGATTGCAGCTTCACAGCATGGTCTGAGCTAAGGCTGGACCATGCTGAGGGAGAACCCAGATTGGGAGCTCATGTTGGAAGGGCTAAGAATAGAGGGACTTAGGAAGCAGAGCCAGGGAAAGGAGGATGGGAGACAAGAAGAGACAGAAGTCTCAAATGCAGGGTCTGACTAACTGCTATGAGAGGCCTATGTGGAAGCTTATTTTTGTCACTTCTGTTTGTTGAGTGCCTGCCATGTGGCAGCCATGAGCAAATTCCCTTTTGATGCTTATATAGAATTAGAAAGGAAAGATAATACACCTAAACAAATAAATTACAAGATACCTTGAATACAGACAATAGCTATTGATTTACTTAGTCAACAAAAATTTGTGTGTACTATTTACTAGTTTTTGATCTAGGAGATGGGCACATAACAGGGAAGGGAATAATCTTATACTCATGAACTTCACATTTCCTTGGAGACACAGTCAGTGAGCCAATAGGCAAATGAGTAAGTAAGCCACTCAGTTAGTTAAAAGTAAGGGATAGAAAGGAAGGTAGCAGGTGCTGGAGCTGTTTTTTACAGCTCAAGTACTTAGAATAAGTACTTGGGCAGGACTGATACTAGGAAGCCATACGTTCACCCAGGGGAAGAACCTGCTGGACAGAAGGAGCAGCAAGTGTAAAGGTTCTACGCTTGGTGAAATGAAGAACAGTCTAGCAAGGCACTAAGGAGGAGTGATTGGGAACAAGAGTAGTAGGAGTTCGGGTCAGAGGTTAGCAAACCTTGGAGGACATGGACAGGAGTTTGAACTTTATTTTCAATGGGTAGCCACAGGTAGGGAATTTTGAACCCAGCAGGAAAAAAACTGCATCTTTGTAGTATCTGGCTGCTCTGCAGAGGACAGAGTGCAGGAGACCCAGGATGTAACTGAAGGTACAGCTGGGAGGGTGTCTGTAGGCATCCGTGGGAGATGATGCTATGATGAGAATGACCACCGAGGAGGTGGTGGGAATCATTCCCACTTGGCTGTCTTACTTTTTAAAGTTGTCACTATTAACGCATATTAGTTATACAAATTAATGGGACACTGTGACATTTCCACGTAGGCAAACATCGTGCGTCAGTCCTGTGTACTCATGCTTCTTTTTTCTACTCTTCTCTCCTCCACCCCCAGCAGCACCCTTTGCAGTTCCCACTAACCCTTCTTTTACTATGTACATCTGTTAGATTCTACATATATGAAGGAACATGCAAGATGTGTCTTCCTATGTCCGGCTTATTATGCTTAGGATAATATCCTCCAGTTCCAAACATTTTCCTGCAAATGACAGGATTTTACTCTTCATAGTAAATAATTCTCTATGGTGCATGTATGCATCATGTTTTCTTTAGCTACTCATCTGTTGATGGAGACACCTAAGCTGATTCCATGTCTTGGGTTTTTTTATTTTTTTTGGAGACAGGGTTTTGTTTTGTTGTTCAGGCTGATTCTGAACTCTCAATATAGATCAGGCTAGTCTCAAACTCACAGCAATCCCCCTGCCTCTACCTCCTGAGTACTGGGGTTACAGGTGTGAACCACCATGCCTGGTACCATGTCTTGGCTCTTGTGAATAGTGCCACAATAAACATGGCAGGTGCTTCTTTTGGATGCTGACTTTGTTTCCTTTGTATATACAGTCAGGGTGATGTTAGCTGGTCATGTGGTAGTCATATGTACAGTGTTTTGAGGAATTTATTTTTTATTTTTAGTTTTGAGACAAGGTCTTGCTTTGTAGTTCAGGCTGGCCCTGAGCTCACCATGTAGCCCAGGCAACCCTTGAACTCAGCAGTCCTCCTGCCTCTGCTTCCTGAGTGCTGGGATTACAGGCATGAGCCACCATGCCTGGCCCTGTGGTATGTAGTACTGATTGCTGGTGGGTGTGAGTCACTATGCCTTGTATTGTTGTATGTGTCACTGGAATTGAAATAGGGACCTTGTGCTTGCTAGGCAGGTGCCAGAACCACTGAGCTAAATCTCTGACCTTCTATGTTGTTTTCTATAGTTTATTAATCTACATTTCCACTGATGTTGTGTAAAAGTTACACATCCTCACTACCAATTGAAAAATTATAGCCATTTTAACTGGGTTTTGGCTAATATAGTTTTGACTTACATTTGCTTGATAGTTAATGATATTGCGCACTATTCATATATTTATAGTTCTTTTGAAAAGTATTTAGATTGTTCACTTGCATAAAAATTAGTATATTCTGGATAATAATCCTCTAGCAGATGATTAGTTGGCATATGCTTTTTGCTATTCTGTAGGTTTCTTTTTTCACCTTATTGATTGTTTCCTTTACTTTGCAGAAGCTTTTTACTTTGATGTGGTCTCATTTGCCAATATCTACTGTTGTTTCCTGTGCTTTTGGGGCTTTATCCAGAAAAATCTTTGTACCAGTATCTTAAAGCGTTACCTCTATGTTTTCCTCTAGTGGTGTCAGAGCCTCAGGCCATCCATTAAGGTCTTTGATATATTTTGAATTGATTTTTTTTTTTTGAGACAGGGTCTTGCTCAGGTTGCCCCTGATCTCACTATGTAGCCCAGGCAAGCCTTGGACTCAGCAATCCTCCTGCCTCTGCCCCCTGAGTGCTGGGATTACAGGTGTGAGCCACCACACCTGGCATTGTGGTTTGTGGTATTGATTGCTGGTGGGCATGAGTCACCATACCACTAGGGACCTTGCATTTACTAGGCAGGCACTGGAACCACTGAGCTAAAGCTCTGGCCCCCTTGAATTGATTTTTGTACAAGGTGAAAGATATGCACCCAGCTTTGGCTTTGGCAAAGGGATATCCAATATGCTGAGTACCATGTTGAAGAGGCTCACTTTTCTCTGATGTGTTTTGGTACTTTTGCTAAGAATCAGTTGGCTATTGAAGTGTGGATCCATTGCTGGTTTCCTTATTCTGTTTCACTGGTCTCTATGCCAATGCTGTGCTGTTTTTATTACTGTGCCTCCATAGCATGTTTTGAAATCAGGTATTGTGATATTTGCAGCTTTGCTTTTTTTTAAATCAGGATTTCTTCAGCTTTTCTGGATCTTTCTGATTCTATATGAATTTGAGAATTTTTTCTAGTTTGGTGAAGAACGTAACTAGTATTTTCATAGGGATTGCATTGAATTTGTAGACTTTTTTGGGTTAGTATGGACCTTTTAACAATGTCAGTTCTTCTAACCCAGTTAGATGTCAGTTCTTCACCTTTTAGTGTCATTATCAATTTTCGTCTTCATTGTTTTGAAATTTGTATTTTAGAGGTCTTCTGCTTCCTTATTTAGGTTTACTCCATGGAGGATTTTAAGCATTTCAAAATATTTAATGCACAGTTGGATCAAATGCTGCTGAGGGTTGAGATATATGGGGAGCAAAAATGTCTAGTGCATTTGGCAAGAAGAGGGTCTTTCACAGCATTGACTACAGTGGTTCTCAATGGAGTAGCCAACCTGATAACTTGTTAGGAATAAGCTTAAGAGAGAATGTAAAAAAAGCAGAGACAAAATGTAGGTAACTATTTTGTGACTCTTTTAAAAAGTGGCTTAGTCACTTCTATTGTCACTGAGATGCAATACTTGGCACCTGCAGCTTAAAGGAGAAGAAGTTTATCTTAGATCTGGGTTATAGTCTATGGTTGATCTGGGTTTAAAACAGAAACAGAGTGGCAGAGAGGCATAGTGGACGAAGAGCTGCAATGTCATGGTGGCCAGGAAGCAAAGGGAGAAGCATCCTCTCGGGTCATGCTCCCAGTGATCCATCTCTTCTGACCAGACCCTACCTGTGGACAAGTTGCTACAGCACTTGTGGGATTCATCACCTTCCAAAAGCCCCAGCTATGAGCACATGGGGACATTCTTGATGCAAGCTGTAACAAAGGGGAATAATGAAAAGGACAGCAGTGGGCTGCTAACTTGAGATCTAGGGAGATTTTAAGATGGGAGATATTAGACAACATGTGAGGAAAGTATAATAGAGACCAGTCAGTACGATACAGGAGAGAGGGAGCTAATAGCAGGAAGGAAGTCTTTGAACAGGGAAAAGGGGCTGGGATCCCACACGTGAGGGCAGGGACTGATTTTAGGAGCAGGACCAGCTGGTCCTTGGCACCAGGAGGGAAAGCAGAGCATAATGAACACAGGCCCATGAGGCTGGGAGATTTGCATTTGGGAAGACGAGTCAGTTCTTTCTCTTTCTCAGTGAAGCACACATGGTTATGACCTGATAGCATGGAGAGGTGGATATTGGAGGTGAGAGAAGACGTGAAGCAGAAAAAAATAAACTGTGGTGATGTGACAGAGCCTGCCCTTTACGTGTTCTCTGTACTCGCAGTGGCAGGGAGAAGTTGGGGCCCGGGGCCACAGGCTGTGGTGTTTGCTGTTGCATTCTAGAAATCTAACAATATTTGTTAAATGAATGATGTCAAAAGGCACCCAGCAGAGAGAGGATTTATACAATCATCCACAACATAGTATAAGTGTAACATAGATTTCAGGTCTCTCTGCCGAGGGCTGCTGGGTATGGGTTGTGTACACATGGACGTGTATATTTGTATTCTTGTATGTATGTTTTCCAGGAAAGCGTTCCAAAGAGGATGTTCCCAGCCTTAGTTGGTAGTCAGGGAGCACTTTTCATCAGGTTGAGAAGCAAGCAGAAGGCGTTCTGGGCAGAGACAGTGTGTTACCGAGAGCCCAGCACACAGAAGTGCTCAGTGCTCTTGGCCCTGGGGAGGCATAGGCAGAGCCCTGAGGTGCTGTCGGTCGTTGGGTTTGCCAGGGCAGAGCGAGTGCAGATGATGGGCAGTCACGGAAGGTTTGGAGCTTCAGCTTAGACACGAGGTCCTGGGAGAGATAGATCTGAGCTGCCTTAGAGTCAAAATCTGGGTCACTTTATTGCTTGTATTCATCAAAGAACATTTGATGTTTTCTAGGAAGTATTTTTTTTTCTTCATTCTTCACTGATATAACTGAATAACAGTTTGGGCTCTAGATTGGAACCTGGATTTAAGTTCCAATTTAGCTATGCCCTTGGCCCAGGACCTCTCTTGTAAAGTGAGGAAAATAATACTCATTTTCTAGAGGTGTAAATGACCAATGAGACAGTGCCTGGGGAAGAACTGGTTGGGTCAGTGCTGTGCAGACATGAGGCCTAGTGGCACTGTGCTTAAGCTTTGATGCTGGGAAGTGGAGCAGCCTCTGCTGAAGTTAGTGCTTTCTGCAAGAGTGATTCCTGCTGGAGGAATCTGAAGTGAGGCAATGGTACAAGCAGGGCTCTCTTAGCATCTAAGGGCTGTGCCATGCAGTGCAATCACCGCTAGTCATGCACCGTTATTTAACTTTGAATTAATATTAAAACAAAACTAAGAGTTCAGTCCTTTCATTGCATTAACCATGGCTCAAGTGCTCAGTGATCACCTTTTGGTGGCTCCTGTGCTGCTGTCACGGTAGAAATCTCCACGGTCCTCGCTGCTTGATGAGCAGGGGACAAGGCTCCGCAGATCAGCAGAGAGCCTAATACGGTGGCGGTGGCTCAGCAGCACCTCTGGGAGCTGCTGACATTGGTTAGTGAGACATGCAGAGGCAAAGCCCTTGGGTGAAAGTGAACTTACGAACCATCAGTGTCACTGCGTCCTCCGTGCTGTGTTGGGGATGAGCAGGACACACACCGTGTTGTCAGGTTGCTTCTTGGGAGCCAAATGTGCACCATAAATGAATGCTGGCTCTTGGCTTCCTGCTGTGCACTGGAGCTCTTTAAACGCTCCCCGCAGACAGTAACCCAGCCGCCTGTCTGCCTGTATTTACATTTTGTGTTGAGGGAGAGAACAGGAGCTGCAGCATGGTAAAAGCACTGTGCCATATCTGTCATTCTTTTGACAGGGCCTTCTCCAACTTTTGGAATGTGAGGTGCTGGGGCCCTCACTCCCCTGATGTGCAGTGGGACTTTACAAGAATATAGCTGGAAAACGGCCAGCCATGCCAACAGATGTCCTTGCTAGAGCACAAGCACCCCCTGGGCGCAGATAGGAGCTGTCCTCTCCTCATTTTTCTGCATGGCTAGCAAAAGGAAGGGGGTGGATGTAGAGTAGGAGAGGAAGGAGAAAGGAGGTGAAGTGGCTTGGGCAGCTCCAGTGGTTAAGGAAGGGGGTTTTGAAGGATTTGAATAGAGACGGGCAACAAACATAGAGATAGTAGCTCAGATACGCTCTGTCCTTGAGTGCCGCCACTGGACTGGCAAGAAGAGTTGGAGGATGAACTATTTGTTCAATGCATATTTATTAAGAAATTACTGTTTGACATGTACTGTTCTAGGTACTTGTACTTGTTCGAGGTCTCTCCTTCCGGAGTGACAGACATGGTACTGGCTGACTGGAGTCCAACCTACACTCTCTATTTTGTCCTGCTTTTTGTGACTCATCCAGAAACTAGGAAAAAAGATATTCCTTAATGAAAAAAGCTAAGCAGACCTGTGTCTTTGGGAGCAGGAACTTGGTGTGTTTTAAGTTAGTGTGTTTATGATACATAATTGTTATGTTTGTGTAGAGGAAATGGTATGTCTGTATGTCCTCTGGTCTTTTCCAGTATGTGTAGCCTTTCCCCAGGCCCCCCTTCTCCTGACTGTGCCTTCCTATTTCCTACCGTCTCTCTTTTATTTTGCTTTCAAATTAATTTTCATGTTGTGCCTATGTACTATCTAATTTTCTTTGTGTCTGACGTAATTTCACTTAGTATTATGGTATCATGATTCATCCATTTTCCTGAAAAAGACATGATTTCTCTGTCCTCTATGGCAGATTTATCATCCTTCACACATGTACACACCCACACACCCACACCATCTTCTTTATCCATTCCTCTCTGGATGGCTATCAGGGCTGTTTCCAGTGCTTGGCTATTGTCAGTTGTGCAGATGTGTCACTATAGTGCACTGTTTTTAACTGTGAGGAAAGATCACCATGTTTAAAAGGCAGGTGATTCTTAAGTGGCCTGATGTTTATTTCTCAGACCTAGGCTCTTAACTCCTCTCTTTCATCCTATTTTTCAAACATGCAGAAAAAGAAGCAGTCTTGTGATACTTTTTAGGTCATAGCCACCTCCACGGGCCCCAGCCCTAGAATCCCTTGAGTTCTAGCAGAGTGTCTCTTTAACAGATTCCTGAGTTGCTGTTGCCAGGGCGCAGCACATGTCAACTTTGCCTCTGGTCTCAGAATATGATTTCTGAGGGCTTAAGTTACATTCTGTTTCAATGATGTCAGGAATATTCTTTTTCTAGCACCCCTTAGCCTGCAGAAAAGAACTCAGGTCTGCTCTTTTTAATATTTTATTTTCAATTCCCTCTGGTGTTCCTTTCCTCATTTCTACATGTTAAAGTTTTTAAAAAGTACCTTCTGCCTGCCTCTTCAGTTCCTTCTGTGACACTTTTAGATCTCATTCCATCTCTGAGCTTCTGCCTCTTCTTTTTCTTATTCTTCTTGTTACCTTAGGACCAAACTATTCAGTTGATTCTCATCTGCCATGGGTTGCTGAAATTCTCATTCCATATTAAAAAAATTGTGTTCTTTTCCACATTTATTCCTGAAACCTTCTTGGTCCCTCAAAGTGCATTTGGCTATTATTGCAACTTAAGTGAGGCCACTTTGCATCACCTGGTATTCTACCTGACACCATCTTCCCAGGGTGCTAGAAATGACCTCCAGGTCTCTGAGCTCTATAAGCATAATCAGGTCTTACTTTCATGATTAGGATTCAAAAACATCTTAGATTTAGGTTTAGGACGCATCTTAGAATCCTTTCCCATCAAGCCATCAAGATCATTGGGCTCTTCTTTATCTTTATCTTCTTTATCTCTATTCCTTAGAATTTTCCAGAGATCGGGGCTTCCTTAGAGACTGGGTGCTGGTAGTAGGTACGTGAAAGAAAATGTGGATGAACCCTGAAATCCACCATGATTAGTTCTGCCATGGAGCACAAGTTTTGCATAAATCTCTTACTTCCCAGAATTCTGGTGCCATCTGTTCACAGAGATTAGGTAGGATATTTGACCAGGAAACTGAAGAAAAGATAATTCTGTGTTAAATTAGCCACTCCTTCCTTAGCCCCATAAGAAATACATGCTGGAGATAATGGCTCCCAAACTTTGACGAGCATGTGCGTGTATGTGTGTGTGTGTGTGTGTGTGTGTGTGTGTGTACACGTGAAACTTCCAAGGCTCTTGCTAACATGTGAATCTACTTCAGTGGTTCAGGGATTCTGTGTTTCTAGAAAGTTCTCAGGAGACACAGACACTGCTATTTCAAGGACCAATACTTTGAGCAACAAAGGGTTAGAGGGCAAGAAGCCCACAAAGCAGTATTCTTATTATGAGCGGGGGCTTTGGTTACAAACTTTGGTGCATTTGGCCCATTGAGATGGACTTAGTGAAGACTTCCTTTTGTAAGATAAGACTACACTGAGCCACAGGTCTGGCTTGTGCTTGGCCCTGTTGGTGGAGGACACATCGCCTTGTCGGTAAAGGTCCTAGACCATATCTTACCTCAATGGCTACAGGCAAACAGGAAATTCAAAGAGATGGTGGAGGGAAACCAAGGGGAATGTGCAGTTGTGGAGAACATAAATGTTTTATGCTAGAACAGAATAGAAGCCTAGAATAGAATTTACCACATAATAAATGGTCACCAAATATTTGTTGTTTGACCAGCTGTCTAATTCTTGCATGTTTTAAAGTCTGACTGTGGAAATTATAGTCCCCAAGCTCTGTGGTTTCAAATATGTGTCATTGCACATGGTGGGGGTGAACCAAACCACTCACTGCCAATCTAAATAGATGATTATGGAGCTTATTAATATTAATTTATAAGCTTCCATTACAGCACAATCAAGAAGATAACAATAGTGTTGATATCTGTGTATTTCTTCTGAAAACTGTGCACCTTACAACCATCTGCATATTTTTGTATACCCTAGGAATTTCTACTGTTGCCTAAATAAACTGGAGCTTACTAATTTTACTTGACCATTAAAATTATAGCAGTCTTTTGAGTAAGTTAGTATTAAGTGACCGGTAGCTGTTTACAAAAACAACCCTTTGAATTGGAGCGCTATTTGCTTGGGTTGAAGAGCAAGGGCCTTTATTTTTCAGTCAAGTTTGAGACCCATCAAAAGAACTGCTGTGGGTTTGTCTCTGTTACTTTCTGGATCAACGTTGGTTACAAGGTCCAATGCTTGCACCTTTAAGTAGGAGAGAATTATTTCAGCTCACAATTTCATCCACTGTTGGGAGCCTCCAAGGCGGAAGCAGCATGCTGGAGGGGCGTGGTAGAGGAAACTGCTCGCAGCATGGCAGCCAGGAAGCAGAGGGAGAAGGAAGGAGCCTGGGAAGGAGATAAATCCTTCCAGATCATGCCTCCAATGACCTGCCTCTTCCAACCAGACCCCACTTCCAAACAACAAGTCAACTCTCGTATCATTAGGATTCATGGGCCTTCCAAAAGCCCTACCTCCAAATGCTGAGGTTTTGGGGTGATATCCTCAACTTAAATCATAATAGGTTCCTACTTGAAAAATTATGGACATGGTACAGTGGCATCATCTTCTAGGTGAGGGTGTTGAAGCCAAAAGCAGAACATTACTTGTATAAGAATACATAGGAAGTACTGGTTGGACTATGAGCTTTCATTGTACTTATCTGAGCTTGTGGTTCCTTTTACTTCTTCATTCTGGACCTCAATGGAAACTAAAAAATTTTTCACAAGGGCAAAGAATTTCAAACCTGTGTGAAGTCTGCTAACTCTAATTATTTAACTGAAAATGTCATTGTGAAGCAGGGAGGGTGGATAAATATCCTATTTAATAGGTGAAGAAACAAAGACAACAAAGAGCCACTCAGTGCAGACCTCCACTAGAATCCATGTTTCCTGGATTAGGAAAGACTTCTCTGGTTGTTTGGCTCATGGCTGTAAATACGGTATCTTTTGGTGGTGCTCATTGCTAACGAGAGGAGCTCAGTGTTCTAGGACTTTGGATCTTACACTATAGACTGAAGTTCTTCAGGAGTCATTAGACAGAAGTCCATGCTTTCCAAGAGCGTTAAGATTGGGTAGACAAATGAAAGTAAGTAATTTGGAGCTGAATAGATTTGTGTTCAAATCCTGTTGTCTGCTTACTATGTTAGTGATCTTGAGCATGATATATACTTGTATTACTTGGGGGTCTTCAGAAAGTTAGAACCAATAGGAGGGGTGTGTATGTGTGTTGTGTGTGTGTGTGTGTGTGTGTGTGTATGCATGTGTACTACATACACACCAGAGGATTTATTAGGAGAATTGGCACATATGATTATGGAGGCTGAGGAGTCCCATGGCAGATTGTCTGCAAAGAGGAGACTCTAGGATGCTGGTATCACAGGCCAGTGCACACTCAAGCCTCAGGACCAGGGAAACCAATGGTGTACCTCTCTGGCTGATGGTGATGGCCTAAGAACCCGAGGGCTTCTGGTATTCTTCCTGGAGTCCAAAGGCTTGAGGACCAGGAGTCCTGGTGTCCAAAAATAGAACAGAATAGCCTTGCTCTCCTTTGTGTGCTTTCCTGGCCCCTGCTTATTGGATGGTGCATACTTCCTCAGTCCATTGACTGACATGCCATCTTCCTTAGGAAGTATCCTCACAGATGAGTCCAAACAGTCCTCTGGCCTTTTTTGTTTTTCTGAGACAGGATCTCGCTTCGTAGTTCAGTCTGGCCTTGAGCTCACTATGTAGCCCAGGCAAGTCTCGAACTCAGCAATCTTCCTGCCTCTGCCTCCCGAGTGCTGGGATTACAGGTGTGGGCAATTACAGGCATGATTTACCACCCCTGGCATTGTGGTATGTGATTGCTGGTGGACATGAGTGACCATGCCTGGTATTGTACGTGCTTACCAGGGATCAAACCAGGGACCTTGCACTTGCTATGCAGATGCCTGAACCACTGAGCTAAATCTCTGGCCTCCTCTGGCCTTTCTTTAGGCAGCTCTTCATCTAGTTGAATGGATACCTGGAAGCACTTGTCACATTATTCTGTCAGACCCCAATCTGTAAAGTGAACAAATTAATGTCCTCCCCTTTTTATATTTGTAACAAGTAAACAAACCATGTGGCACATAACAGGCACTTAATAAATGATGGTCCCTACTTAAGGTGGTGGTGAACATTGCCCTTTTCTGGCTCTGTCATGTTGATTGTCAAATGGAATATTGCAATAGAAGCTATTAAAGGTGTGTGTGTGTGTGTTTTGAGATAGGGTCTCGCTTTATAGCTCAAGCTGGTCCAGAGCTCAGTGTGTAGCCCAGGCAAGCCTCAAACTCAGCAATCCTCCTGCCTCTGCCTCCCAAGTGCTGGGATTACAGGCCTGAGCCACCACGCCTGGCACTGTGGTATGTGGTAATGATTGCTGGTGGCATGAGTCACCACACCCAGTATTGTTCTATGTGGTTACTGGGGATCAAACCAGGGACCTTGAGCTTGCTAGGCTGGCACCTGCACCACTGAGCTAAATCTCTGGCCCAAGGTGGGGTTTTATTTACATGATATATTCCAGTCATTTTTAGGCCTGTTTTCTTCATCATTTCTACCAATTTTTATTTTATTTCTTCCTTTTTGTGATTTGGGGAAGTGGAAATCACAAAATGGTCAGACATACAGCCTTCAGGGTGGTGGTTCCTCATTTTGTATCGTTAATATGTTGGAAGGACCCATCCACATGAGTGAAGTCCGCATTTACTTACATCATGCCAGGCTGAAAAAACCCTCTGCCTGTGTTTTCTTTGCCCTCTCCACGAGAAGTCTCCAGTGGCGACTGTGTTCCTTTTGGGCTCAGGGGTGTGTCTCATTCACCACCACCCTGCCTGACTTTCTTCTTAGGAAGTGCCTGGCACATACACAGATTGGTGCACCAGTTGACTATACCTCAAGTGATGATCAGAAAGTCGATTAAATGTGTAGATGTATTTAAATAGTGAGAGAATGTTCAGTAGTCTGTGTGGGACATGTACCTGCTTTGAGAGTATATAATGTATAACACTATTATGATCTAGTTTTGCATATTTGAGGATATTTGGTATGATATGTTGTATTAGTACAAACTAAATATACTGAATCTTTGAAAATAAGCATAGGAATATGACTTATTTGGCAAGAACATGTTTTGGCCCACAATATGTTAAGTAGCCTGGACATGAAAGAAAGAGAAGGAATGAAGATGGAATTGGAAAGACAGTTGTGTAGTGGACAATGCCTGAGATCATGGTATTGGAGATAAGAGGCATCTGGTTGTGAGAGTAAAACCCAAGTTCGTGGATGTGGCAGCGCCCTATGGTTTCCCTGGCTAGCTGGGATTCCATGTCAGGGATCCACACGCCCTCCTCTGTTTTGTCAGTTGGCATCTCTACGTGCAGGAAGGGACTGGTGTGGGAAGTGGTGGCAGTTATACTCCTAGTGAATTTCTGGATGCTTAGACTGCTAAGCCCCAATCTCTCCTTTTCCACAGGCAAAGAAGGTTGGACTTGTGCTAATGGTAAGTCTTCTAGTATGTCAGTTCAGATGCAGCATTCTGTGGCTCAAGTGTTTGTTGTCTTAGTCTTGCCTATCTGCCGTTGAGGAGGAGGAGCTGGGATTCCTTGAAGCCCTCACCACTGCCCTTGGGATAACATAACGTTTAGGTGTGCGCGGTATGGTTCCTGTCCTTGTCCCTTTCCACTTGCCTCCTTGCTTGCTGTATTCCACTGATGTTCTTTCAATTCCTTGAATATCTTCTTTATGTCTCTTGTGTAAAGTCTGTATATTAGTCTTGCAAAATGGTAATTGCTGTTAATACACAACTTCAATAATAATGTTTACTTTTTAATTTCATGTAATAAAAAACCCTAAAAGAAGAAAGATACAGATTGGTCAAATAGTAAGTAGTTCAGTGATATCAAACTCAAATTTCATCCCATATTCTTTTGTTCCGTCACTTTAGCATGTTGGCACTGCCTTCCTTGAGGATACCATGTTTCTAGGCCATGTGTGTAAACACTGCAATATTCAGTGGCAGAAAAGAACATTTTTCCTCTGCTGTATTTCTTGTTACTGGCAGTGAAACCTCGCAAAAAAGTTGATTTCTAGTTTTCTCATCTCCAAACTAAACAGCCATAGTTGCATTAAGATAAAACAAATATTAAATGAAGGTTTGGAAAAATCAGCGTTTCAGTATAGCTTCTCTATTGGCTATGACTTAATTTTTCTGGGTTGTTCTTTTTTCTTACCCACTAAAAGAATTAGACCACATCATCCTCCTCTCTCTCCCTTCTTCTCTCCCCCTTTCTTTCTCTCCATGCATCCTTTTCTTCCTTGGCTATGTTGCACAAAGTCACTTACCTTTCAGGAATTGTTCCAGGGAATGAGGTAAGAATGGAAATCAAAATAAAGTTCTTACATTCATGGGATTTATAACCTGGTAAGAGACAGACATTAAATAATTGTATTCAACTCATCTATTATAGGGCTGGCTGACCTTGGTTGAGTGACAATTCTTTATATAGTGAACTTTGAGAACAGGGGTGGAAGAAGTGGGATGTTATGTGTTTTAGTTAAGAGGTAGGGTTGTGGTGGGCAAGATGTGATCAGAATCTTTTGGAAAGAAGCAGAGAAAATTTAGTGTTTCTGTGTTATTTTCCTTTTAAATTAAGGAGTAATTAATGAAATGCACAGCTACAAACATTTATAAAGTTTTACCGCTGAATATACCTGTGAAACTATCGTGCCTAAAGAAGAGTTTTTCTGTTACTTCCTTCCCAAGTACTTCTCCGTCCTCAGCTACTTAGCTTTGCTTGCACTTGGATGAATAGACTATCATGCTCTTCACTGTCCTTTTTGTTTCATTTTCCTCAACAAGGTATTTTTGAGATTTAGCTGTATTTTTTCAAGCTGTAGTGGTTCATTTAATTGTCAGTTAGTTTGTATAAATATATTTTTATTTATTTTGGATAAATACCTAGGAGTCAAATTGCTGGGCCAGAGGGGGGATGTAACTTTATAAGAAATCACCAGGATTCTATGAAGTGATTTCTTTTACTGATGCAGTCTCATCAGCAAAATAGGAGATTTTTTCAGTTGCTCCACATCTTTTAAAACATTTAGTATTTGATTTTAATTACTCAAATGTATATTTAGTGCTATTTCCTTATGGTTTTACTTTGCATTTTCCTGATGACAGATAATGCTAGCATCTTTACATGTGTATGCATGCATGTGTATGCATGTATGCTAAAGTATTTCACTTTTTTTTTTTTTTGAGACAGGGTCTCACTTTGTAGTTCAGGCTGGCCCTGAGCTCACTGTGTAGCCCAGGCAAGCCGCTGCAAACTCAGCAATCCTCCTGTCTCTGCCTCCTGAGTGCTGGGATTACAGGCGTGAGCCACCATGCCCGGCACTGTGGTATGTGGTATTGATTGCTGGTGGGCATGAGTCACCATGCCCAGCATTCTATGTGGTTACCGGGATCGAACTCAGGACCTTGCGCTTGCGAGGCAAGCGCTGGAATCACTGAGCTAATCTCCGGCCCAGTATTTCACTTTTCATTTCTATTTTTATAGTGCTGGATATTGAGGCCTTGTGTATCCTAGGCAAAAGCCCTATTGCAGAATTAGCCTCCAGCCCTATTATTTTTAAATCATTTAAGAATTCTTAAATAGATTTGGGTCACATGTTGTCAAAAATACGCAGTACAAATATTTCCAGTGTTTGGCTTATCTAGTCATATTCTTACTGGTGTTTTTATGAGCAGAAATTTTAAACTTTGATGAACTCTAATATGTTATTATTAATGTTAATATTATTGTCTTTAGTGGTTAGTTTTGTGTCTTGTCTCAAACATCTCTGCTTACTTAAAGTTGAAGAGTTTTTATTTCTGAGAAATTTACTTGTTCCAGCTTTCATGTTAATCTGTGGCACCTCTTCAATTGTGTGTTTTTTTCTCTGAAATACAAACTTCCCCAGTATTTTGTCACTATGTATTAAAAGGATTTTTCCCATTTCACTGACTGTCAAAACCCATGACTGAACTGTGTGTCCATTTCTGTTCTTTCCACTCTGCCACGGATCTAAAGCTTTATTCTAACACAAACACCACACTCTGTCGATTACTGCAGTTTTATGGTAAGTCTTGAAAAAAGATAGTGTAAGAATTCTTGCTCTGTTCTTTTTCCTCATGATTGCTTGGCTGTACTAGGTACTTTACATTTTAATGTACATTTTGGAATGAGTTTTAAATTTCTTTAGAAAATTCAAATAGGCTTTTAATTACATTAAATTTGCATATCAATTTGTGGTACTGCACACCTAATAATACTAACCCATTTATGCCAGTGATTGAAAGTTTTTGAATTTTTGCATGAACTTTGTATATGTGTCTTAAAACAATTTCAAGGAACAATAATTTTTAAGAGGACATATTTCCTTTATGTCCCATTGTTATTGGCAACCTAAAATTGGATCTCTGGGCACAGAAGGGTTAAATTTTTCATGATTAAGTCCACAAATGATGTACGTATTTCTTCACTAACAAAGAGTTTTAAAATATATCTTACAAATGTTTTGTAGTTTTTTAAATGCAGTGTTGTACATCTTTCACCATTGGGTTTATTCTTTGATACTACTATATTTTATGCTGATTTAAAGGAATAGCACTATACTTTTAATTATTTGTTGCTACTCTGAAAGCACAGTTAGCTTTTGTATATTGACCATTTGTTTTAAGGCCTTCCTAAATCCACTTACAGGTGCTGATAGTGTTTTTTTTTTGGATATGATAACATTTTCTTTCTAATTATGTCATCATTGAATAATGACAGATTCATTTTTTTCCCCTAATCTTTTCTTTTTGTTTTTTTCCTGCTTTACTGTACTGATCAAAACTTACAGGTTAGTGCTAGTAAATGTAATGCTGAATACTTTTGTGCCAATCTTAGTGAGAAAGCATTTATAATTTTATTATTAAGCAAGAGATTTGTAGTTTTTTTGGTGGACATCCTGTATCAGAATGAAAATTTTCATTAAGAATCATAGATTTTTTTTTAGCATCTGTTGTGATGACCCAGTGCCTACTCTTGTTTTAGTCAGTTTTGGCCCCAGCCAAAAGTCATAAGTATCTTTTGTGAAAATGGTGAATAAAAGCTTTTCTTTGATACTTTTTTCCTGTTAAAGTTATGACTGATGGACCTACAAAATTATTTTTCACCCAAATTCTTGTCCTTTAAACAGAAAATTAAAGAAATATATCCTATTTGCTAGAAATTACCACAATTATAAGATCCTATCACTATATCTGGTGGAAGTAGAAGAAAAGGAAGCATTGGATACCATGCCTGAAATAGAAAGCATAAAGTTAATGGGTGATGAAGCAACATCTTTCTTTTTCTTCATTTCATCCTAGTTTTTCTTCTAGGAAAATTAAAGCACACTTTAGTTGTAATATGGAAGGAGAGCCTCAATGTATTAAAAATGTTTTAGTCCTGACCAAGGTGAATCATATCCAGAGAAACAGAACAAGGAGTGTTGGTCATCAGATTTCTGTCCTGCAATCTTAGGAAAATTACAGAGCATAAGGGAAATGCTCAGGGATATGTAAATATCACCATTATTTTCTATAGAGCTACTAAACATTCCAAGAATATAATGTAGTACTGTGATCATATTATCTCTTCTTTTAAAAGTTTGGAGAGTTAAAATTAATGCACAAGGATATTAGAAAAGAAATTGGTCACTCCTCTAGAGCTGGTTCAAGAATACACTCAGGTGTTACCTTTGCTCATGGCTTCTTGGCCCTGGAGGTGAATCAGTTCAGTTTGAGTTTGGTCTTTGTCCACCACCTATGCTTTAGTGTGACCTCTCCTTTCCCTGGAATTCATCTTTTCAGATGTCTCTGCACTCTGCTGTGCTTTGGGCTGTGATTAGGTAGGCTGTTGTCCTGGGAGATTTTTGGTCACTAAGACTTCATTCTTGTATCTTGCTTTCTCTGAAACTCAAATGGAGATCTGCTTCTTTTTCATAAACAAGTGAAACAAAAATACTGCAACTGTGTCTCATTGGGCTGTTGTGGGGCACACAGTCATCTTCAGGCCAGTGCTGTGCTCTACTTAGGAGAAACTGAGAACCTGGCCAGACCTTTCTGGTGGTGATGATCTCCCCACGAGAATATGGCTCTTACAAAAGATCTCCTTCATCCTTCTCTGGAGGACGAGAAGAGGGAACACAAGAAGAAGCACCTGCTGCAGAGTCCCAATTCCTACTTCATGGATGTGAAGTGCCCAGAGTGCTATAAAACCACCACAGTCTTCAGCTATGCACAGTCAGTAGTTTTGTGTGTTGGCTGCTCCACTGTCCTCTGCCAGCCGACTGGAGGAAAGCAAGGCTTCCATGTAGAAGGATGCTCCTTCAGGAGGAAGCAGGAGTTGCACGTCTATTCCTATGGGGTGAAACTTAAGAAGGGAAGTGCAGGGGGCCAAGAAAAAAATACAACAACAAAACAATCCAGGGACCTCCAGGTTCTTGACTGCTTTATCCTTTGCTATCTATGGGTCAAATATACTTCAATCTCAGTGAATTATTTAACAGTCTCTGAGGATGTTCATTGGGTAAGATTATCAATACTATAGTTAGTTGGATTTATAGTGAGCTAAACAAATATACTTAAAGAGTGTTGATTTGTGAATTAATGTTGTCCTCAAGCATTGTCTCCAGGGCCCTTCTGTCTGGTTTTATACTCAATCCTTTCTGAGCTGGCATTTTTCATCACATGAAAACATCACAGATATATTTATTAAATCTTTGGGTAAACTGCTCCTTGAATTTTGGTTTTTCACAGTCTGGTTAAGTTGTAAGAAAAATGTAAGAAATAATATAGGCTCTCTGACTTTCTGTTTTTGTGAGGTAAAGATGTAAATACTAGGTAATTGCTATTTATTCATTTAACCAACATTTTACTAAGGTAAGTTTTATAGCAAAGAAGAGGAGGAAAGATATGATGTCTTATGAAAAGATAGCATTTCTCAAGAAAAGATAATTGGCTGCCTTCAACTGACATAAAATAAAATAATGTAATGGATTTAACACAGATGATTGCAACATAAAAATTCAGTTTTCAAAATTACAATGCATCTAATTTCTGTAATTTTTTCTATAGATTTGTCATTTTGGGGATTTATACTTGACATTGCATCTTAGCATGGAGCCCTAAATGTCAGCCTATGGACTTCATTGCTTTTTAGACTTTTTGGAAAGTTCAGGTGCATAGAACTTGCTGACAAAAACAGAACACTACTCCACTGCAATTTCATGCAACTCATATATTTTTCTATTATACCAAGGGTGGTTGTGAAACAAGCCCTCACCCAAGCTATCAACACATGTCCTTGCTGTGGCACAGCTCAGCCATGTCTGCTCCCTCAGAACAGGGAAGCTGTAGTTTCTCTCTTTAGGTGTATAGAGAGGATGATGTGGGTGCTCTCACATAGAGGGTGCTCTGAGCTGGCATGCTTGGGCAAAGACCCAGTCATGTTGGTTGGCCCCTTTTGTGATGTTTTTGATCATCATCACTATTTCCAAAGTAGTTTATCACTCTAAATAGTTCCCTCAGTTTTGTCTCCCTGCCCCATCAGTGGGCACAGAGGGCCTCTCCTAGTTGCCTTGTCGTAATGCCCACCTTTGGATAAATCCTACTATCCCTCTTTGGTAGCAATGATGGGATTGAACCACTTCAGGCCCTTCAGATTCCCATTAACCAGTCTTAGCTGGTACATATTCCAAATCCTTCCTGTGCTGTAGTCCCTGCAGCTATTCCAAACCATTGCATTTTTTTCTCATTTGGCCCACTCCTTTATCTTCCACTGATACTACCTATTGCTTCGTCATTAGTTCAGTAAAAATTGAGGTTATCTGTAATGAATGTCTTCAGCTCTTTTTTACTCTAGACTCTCACTATCATCACCTAGCTATGTGGCTCATCCTTTCTAAAATCACAATCCAGCCAGAACCTGATTTGCCTGACAAGTTCTGTTTTCTTCTCCATTCCCTTATTTAAAGGAGTATTGCATGCTTTTAAATGCATCTCTCAAGTGACCTGGCTTCTTTTATGAGCTTCACATTCAAAATTTTGGGGTGTTTAAGTATTTGTTTCTTATAATTTTCCATAGCCCTTTGGCTCAGTGTTCCCCTAGATGGCTAACCTAGGGTCTTAGACATTCCTCTGAGCATGTGTGGTCCTCATAAAAGACGACTATGTTGAAATGCCTTAACATCTTGATGCACCTACTTGATGCTGCTAGTGGCCTGTAGCTAGTGAGACTCAAATGCCTCCAGTATTTAAGAGTGTGGGTTCTAATGCAGCCACATTACTGCTGATAACACACCATCTCCATTCTTGCTCCATCATTCCCAAGGAGAACCTCTAACTTTCTCTGCAACATCTTGGGAACCTTCATCGTTCAGTCTGGTGGCTTCAGCCACTTTGGGCAGGTTGTCCTCTCGATTCTACTCAGGCAAGGTCAAGCAGCTTCTGGAGGAAGGTTGTTGCCAGGGCTGATAGAATCTCTTATGAATTACCAGGTCTGCTTGGAATGCTAATGAACCCCCAGATAAGCACTTGCTTCTGTGGGAGGCAGTTGTCCTTCCTACTTTGGCCTGAAATCCATCCCTCAAGAAACCACAGTCTTGGTCTAAGTAGGAGAACTCTTATGGCTGTTACATCATGCTTTGTTTCCTGGTCCCTAATTATCCTTGCTGCCCCAGTGTTTTACAAAATCTCTTGAAGAAGTACCCCATCTTATATGTATCCTTGTAAACATAGAATCTATATCTTGGGGAGGAAGGGGTAGACATCATTCCCTACTTCTGAGCTGCTAGCATAACCAGAGAGAGAAGCACTCATTTTCCCTTTTTGGGGTACCAGACAAAAGCCTTAGAAACACAGCAGCTCATAGTATGGGCGGGGGAAGGAAGTTGACTGTTCCTGTCGTATTTTGGCCTCAGCTCATTTTTGTGAGCCAACCACCATGCCCTCTTCACAAATGGAAAGTGGAGATGACACTTGGGTTGAGAAATGCCGAAGTTTTTTTTTGCTTTTTGAGACAGGGTCTCGCTTTGTAGTTCAGGCTGGCCCTGAGCTCACTATGGTGCCCAGGCAAGCCGCCGCGAACTCAGCAATCCTCCTGTCTCTGCCCTCCCGAGTGCTGGGATTACAGGCGTGAGCCACCACATCTGGCATTGTGGTATGTGGTGTTGATTGTTGGTGGGCGTGTCTCCACGCCCAGCCTTAAATGTGGTTACTGGGGATCAAACTCAGGACCTTGCGCTTGCGAGGCAGGCGCCAGAACCACTGAGCTAACCCTCCGGCCCGATGCTGAAGTTTTTTAGCATGTATCATTAGTGAGAGTTTAGGCTGGATAGTACGTAGTTTGTACTGTTTAGAGTTCTCCCAAAAACCGTCAGTAGAATCAGGATCAGCATAGAGCTGATCCGTAAGGGTTGTCTGCTCTGTGACCTAGAGGATCAGTATAGGAGCTACAGAGGAACAAGAATCAAGGTTCAGTGCTAATCTAAGACTGAAGGCTGGAAGCCCCATTGAGAACTATTAGTATGAGTCCACCTTGAAAGGCTGCACAAACTGGAGTAGGATGTCCATGGGCAATGGCAGTAGCAATGGACATACCTTCTACCCTCTCAAGCAGAATGTGGCCTTTATTTTTTTGTGGTT
>PVIC010021815.1:0-28032 GCA_004025085.1 Thryonomys swinderianus
AAAAGTAAAACAGTAATTAAAACACTAGCAAGTAAGAGAACTCCAAGACCTGATGGATTCACAGTGAAATGCTATGAGAACTTCAGGGAAGATCTAACATTAATATCCCTAATGTCCCTCAAAACCTTTCATGAAACTGACAGGGAAGAAGTACTTCTAAAATCATTCATAGAGGCTATCTTTATCCAGATCCCTAAACCAGACAAGGATCCAACCAGAGAGAGAGAGAGAGAGAGAGAGAGAGAGAGAGAGAGGAGAGGGAGAGAGAGAGGGATCTATATGCCACTCTAAAGCACATGTTGCAAAAATCTTTAATAAGACATTGGCGAACAGAGGTAACAAATCATCAAAAAGAGCACCCACCATTAGCAAGTAGGCTTAATCCAAGGAATTCAAGGATGGTTCAATATATGCAAATCAATCAATGTAATTCATCACAAAACAGAACAAAAATTGCATAATCATCTCAACAGATACAGAAACTGTGGCAAAATTAAAAAATGATTAAAAATAATCCTGAAGAAAATGTGTATAGATGGACCTTAGTTGTATCTGATAAAAGGCATTCATGAAAAACCTACTGCCAACATCATACTAAATAAGGAAAATATTGAAAATCTTCCTCATAAAATCAGGAACAACACAGGGATGTCCATTTTAACTACTTCTTTTCAACATAGTCCTTAGAACATTAAATAGAGGAATTGGACAAGAGAAAGAAACAGACTATGTAAAAGGAAAGATTATTATTATTTCCATATGATCATTATTTGCATATGGTATTATCTTTTACTGATAAAGATCCCCCCCAAAAATTCACCAAAAGACTTTAGAATTAACAACCAAATTTACCAATGTAATAGGAAGCAAAAAAAACCCCATATACTTTCTGCATGCTATAACTTTCACAGCATTCCTATAGACTAACAATGAACTCACTGAAATAAATTAGGAAAGCAATACCATTCATAGTAGCATCAAAATAAGTTAACTACTTAACGGTTAAACTGAATAAGGAAGTGAAAGACCTCTATAATGAAAAATACATCACTCTGAATAAGGAAGTTGATGAGGACATCAGGAAATGCAGGGATATTCCTGGAGAGGCACAACTAATATACAGTAAGTCCCTGACTTACGAATACATCCCATTCTGGGAGAATGTTCATCAGTGAGGTTCATTCAAGTCTGACAAGGTAAGTCTTAGACAGTACACTTGTCAAAGATCCCAACTCAAATTTTTGTAAGTTGGGGGAATACTATAAACAAAATGGCTATACTTCCCAAAACTTACTTACACATAAAACAATTATAATCAATACCAACGGCATGTCTCACAGGTCTAGAAACACTAATTCTAAAATTCATATGTAAGAAGAGATTCAGAATAGCAAAAATCATCCTGGGTAACTAGAGCAAAGTGGATGACATCACCATTTTAGACTTGAACTTATATTATGAAGCTATGGTGATTAAAACAGCATGGTATTGGCACAAAATGAGTCCTGTGGATTAATGAGACATTGTAGATAAAGCAGAAACCGCCCTAGGCAAATAGAGCCATTTGACCTTTGACAAAGAGGCCAAAGACATACGTCAGGGGAAAGACAGCCTCTTTGGGAAGGTTGGACATCTGCATGCAGAAGCTGAGTCTAGAGCCAAATGTTCCATCATGTATAGAATTTAAAAAATGGAGCAAAGTCTAAATGTTAAGACAGAAATAAACTGCTGAAAAATAAAATAAGCGTAACTTGAAGATAGAGCTACAAGCAAGGACCTTTTGAATAAAGCCTGAGTGGCACAAGAAATAATACCAAGAAGTAACCAAATGGGATTATATTAACCTCCTGTTTAGCAAAAGAAACACCCAACAGAGTGAATAAACAACTTACGGAATGGAGAAAAGTCTTCGCCAGCTAATTCTTGGACAGAAGGCTGATATGTAGAATTATAAAGAACTAAAAATAAGATTCCCCAAAACATAAGATCCAGTCAACAAATGGCAACCAAAATGAATAGACGGTTCTCAGATGAAAAGGGACACACAGCCAATAATCATGAAAAAATTCAACATCACTGGCCGTTACAGAAATGCAAATTAAAACTACTTTGAGAAAATATTTGACCCCGACAGAATCACTACCATCACATATGTTAATAATATCACCTGCTGGTGAGTAAATGAAGAAAAAGGAATGCTTCAACATCATTCATGAGAATGTGAACCGTAAACCTGCTATGGAAATCAGTGTGAGGATTCCCCAACAAACTAGAAATAGAAATTTCATTTGACCCAACTAGTCAAAAAAAGTTAAAATTATATCACAGGGACACATGCATACCCATGTTACAGCAGCAAAATTTGTGATAATTAGATCTTGCCACACTGTAATGTCTATTAACAGATGATGGATAAGGAAAATGTGGTATCTATATATAGTGGAGTACTACTCTGATATAAATAAAGGTACACATGAGGAATACATCCTAACATAATGTTAAGTTAAATAAATCAGACACAAAAGTTTAAATATCACATACTTTCTCCATATGAGAAACTCTAAGCATACACATACAAATGAGGAGCAAAGTGGAAGATACGTAAACAGGAAGTGGAGAGAGGTTCTGATGGTTCCCTAAATTATCTGTTTTGTTGTTTCAGTAATATTTATTTTATACACTCATTCGTTTTATTTAAACCACTAGTTTCTCTTAGTTCACTGGAAAGTAAATTTTGCGCTAATGTGTCTCCCATTTATGAGAGAATATTCTTTGTCTACATCTTGAACTCTGAGTAACTACTTTGAAGATGATACTCAATGTATTAACTATTCTTATGTCTTATTTTGTTATGAAACTTTTATTTTTGCATAAAACAGAAAAGAAAAACAAGGGCTGATGTTATGACATTGTATTTTGAAAATTCCTTGAAAATTTTTTATGTGCAAAATAAAACTCAGATTTGCTCTGAGCCTTTTTTTTATTAATGAGAATGACCATTTTGCCTTATTAGCTTAATTGCTAATCACATTTCTTTTGTGGAAACTGCCTAAGCCTCTCCTTTACCATTTATCTTCCACTACTTTAGGCAGTACCAATGGCTCTTGGGTAACCCTCAGTGGTGCTCAGTAACTAAGATTAATGAGAAACTGGAAGTCCTGATAATTTCCTCATTATTAGCCCAGGCCACTGAACTAAAACAAAAAGTTCAGTAATTTCACTTTGCTGGCTATTATAACTATTATTCCCTTCCAAATTATCTCAATGGTGTCCCTTTTAAAGTTTTAGTGACACTTAATTGCAAACAGTGCCTTGACGTGCTCGCAGAGCTTAACCTCTTCAATATTAACACATGCAGTGTCAGCCCATTCCTCCCAGCATGTACAATTGGAACAAGCAGATCCTTTCACAAAATGTGATTACACTTAAATTCTAAGAAAAATACACTGAATTACCTGATAGTCAAAACTACAGACATGTGAATTTTTGTTACTCCCAGAGCCGTAACTGCAAAGAGGACACTTGTAAAGGGTATTAGGAATTACATGATAGTGATCATAACTGGTATCAAAAAAGCAAGCAAGTAAACTCCTTCCCTTTGGAACCAAACAGATTCTATGTTTTTCATGTGACTGGCTACAGAGGCAGTGCACGGCAGTGTTACTGTGATTAAGAATTACAGGTAGACTGCACCTGAGGCAGTCTTCCTCGGGCAAAGAGCACAGCCAGATGGAATTTGAGCACCACAAAGAAAAGAATCCCAGGTAGGAAAAGCAAAACTTACACCGAAAGCTTTTCATAATGGAGCGCTAGGGGCTCAGAATGTTCATCTTAACAGTCTCAGCTCAGAAACGCCCACACACAGTCAATAAGCTCTTCCGCTAAGCAGCCTATGCACAGCAGACCGCCCCCTTCTCCCACGCAGCTGACGCAACATCTGTGCTACCATTCATACATCTCCTAATCTCCTAATCATGACAGCACTGGGACCTAGGTCACCACGACTTCATTACGTGGCTGTTTCAAGTCATGGTTCTGTGAGAGCAAGATCATGGCTTTGCACGAGTCTACATTCCCATCCACGGTGTGGAAGGGTTCACTTTTCTCCACAACCTCACCAGCATTTGCTGCCGGCTAATTCTGAGATAGTCGTTCTCTGTGGAGTGAGACGGAATCTCAGTATTGTTTCGTATGCATGTTTTTGAATGAGCAGTGAGGCCGAGCATTTCTTCATATGCTTCTTGGGTGCGTTTATATTTTCCTCTGAAAAGTGTTCATTTCAGATGCCCATTTTTGAACTGGGTCTTTAAATTTGGGGGACCGACTTTTAAAAGCTCTTTATATATTCTAGATAGTAGCCCTTTGTCTGAGCAACTGCTGGTAAAGATTCGCTCCCACTAACTCTGCCAGTGGTTTCTTCTGCGGTACAGAACTTTTTCATGAGATGAGATCCAATTTGCCGATTTCTTCTGCTAGTTCTTGTGCTATAGAGATTTGTTCATAAAGTCTTTCCCTAAGCCGATGTGTCCATGTTTTACCTAACCTGTTTGGAGAAGGTTTAGTGTTTCTGTTCTAACACTAGGTCTCTAATCCACTTTGATTATAGTTCAGTATATGGAAAAGAGATAAGCCTAGATCAGTGTGGAGATTCCTCAAAAAACTAGGATTACAGGTCGCATTTAACTCTGCTATTCCCCTGCTAGGGACATATACGGAAGAATTCAAAGATTCATATCACAGTGACATATGTGCATCCATGTTTACAGCAGCTCAGTTCGTGATAGCTCAATCTTGGAAACAACCCAAATGCCCATCAACTGGAGACTAGATAAAGAAGATATGGTTTTTCTATAAAAGGGAGTATTACACTACTATAAAAATTGTAAGTTTGAATCATTTACACTCGAATGGACCTACCTTGAGGAAATACTTGTAAGTGAAAGAAATAGGTCACAGATGTGTAAATATCGTATCTTTTCTCAGGTATGAGAAAATAAAGTTATAAATGAGTTCTAGAATACATAACAGATATTGTGAAATGGAAAATGTTCAAAGGGAAATGGGGTTAGGGGTAAGTAATGAGGGGAAGATGTAATGGTAATAAAAAAGGAAACAAAGCTACGTGATAAGGAGTGGGGGGTGGCAGGGTAGGCAGAGGAATGGGAAAAAATGAGAATTAAGTCGTGTCATATACTAGTACAAATTCTCAGTGTTGAGTGTGATCATGATATGTATGTATAATGTACCAATAAAGATTCAAATAAAAAAAGAGAACATATTTTCCTGGTTCTAGAAATATTGTGAATCACTACAACAAAGTGAGGGCTTTGAGCTTAAAATGAATGTGTCATTTAGAAATGATGTTTTTGTTTTTACTGACACAGTGGTGCAGCCAAGAAAAAAAAGATATTGGGTTTGCTATATATACAGTCTCATCCCAGGGTTGACACAGAAAGATTCTTCATCGGTGTATTTTTAAGTAAGGGTTCAAAGATTGAGTTACGAGCTATTTGACAGTCCCTATGGCCTATTTTTAAAAAACCTCGAACAATATTTGGAATTGGGTATTATGTCCAGCTTTGACAGAAAATAAAAAAAGCTCGGATCTCCCAGCTAGGAGGTGCCAAGAGCAGACCACAAGGTGACTGTTTCAAGCATCTGCTTCAGGGGACTGTGGAGATAAATAATCAGGTGACTGTGGAGATAAATATCTTGCAAGGCTTTCTAAGACGCACAGAGAGGAATCAGCCCCACGACATGTCTAAGTCATGCTATCCCTGAATTAAACGGAGCCACCTCACAACACAACCTTCTACCAAGAACTTTGACTTTCCAAATGAAAACTTTCCAAGCTGCTGCCTAAGGAAATGGCATCTGAATGGCCTAAAAATGCATTCCTGGTGCTTGTACTGAATTAAATTTTTTAGAGCTTCTGAATTGAAATTGTTCTATTATGCACAGCACAGGACCTAGCTTGTAATATTAACTGATTAATTTTCTTCTTTTTGAAAGGAACAAGAGGCAAGACATGGTTTTTCCAATATATTGTAATATTGAAGCTGTTATTTTAATGGAAGGTATAAAATATTTTGTGTTCTTTATTAATGAAACGATAATGACAAAGTTACTTGCAAAATACCTTTCATCATTAAAATACCCTCTGATATATACTTACTCATATATATATTTTTCTTTCAGATAGGGCCTTGCTTTGTAGTTCAGGCTGGCCCTGAGCTCACTCTGGAGCCCAGGCAAGCTTGAACTCAGCAATCCTCCTGTCTCTCCTTTCCCAGTGCTGGGATGACAGGCGTGAGCCACCACACCCGGCACATTCACTCATATTTTTAAACAACATATATCTCTTGGTATTTTTAATGTTTCATCTTTTTCATGAACAATTGTTTCTTTCATTTATCAGTCTCAATTTATTTCTTCTCTTTTTCTGTTTACTTTGTTTCCTGTGTGGCTCTATGAACATGCATTAAGGTGCCACCATTCTTAAGAAGAGTACATTTTGGATATCTAACCATTATTTCACAGGCAACATAATAAAAGACCACCTTTCTCCAGCAAACTGGGTATACCCTGTGGTTTTACCAATACTTGACATGAGTTTTCTTGTATAATTATTTATATATCCTGCTTACACCCAATAAATGTTGGGTAAACTAATATAATGGAGATCATGTTAGATGGCTGGGATGATTCTTTGATTCCTCAATGTTTTAGTTTCAATATATATCAGATAAAGAGAAGGATCAAATAGGCCATATGGCCCATTTCAATATGGATAATAGTTTTCAGTGACTCCCTTGGCATACTTCATTGGCCAGCCACATGAGCTATCTGTAGAAAGAGCTGTGCATGGTAGCACAAGGCTGTAATGCCAGCTTTTGGGAGGCATGTTAGAGCCCTGTCTGGGCAACTTAGGGACTTAGTGAAAGCCTGCTTTAAAATAAAGCTAGGAATACTGCTCAGCACAGAGGCTCTGGGTTCATACTCCAGTAAAACACACACACACACACACACACACACAAACACACACACATAGAGGGAGAGAGGAAGGCAAAAAGAGAGGGGAAGAGAGGGGGGGGAGAGAGAGAGAGAGAGAGAGAGAGAGAGAGAGAGAGAGATGGGGAAGAGAAATATCAGTTTAAGTTTGGAGAAGGGAAGGTGGCATTCTGAGAAGCTAAAACAAGACAGTTAACACCATGAAGGGTCAAGCACACGCTGTCTGCTCTGGGAAGCGTAACAGGTCAGTTTGGCCACGACAGTCAAGATGGCGGAGATCAGGAAGCTCTGGGTGGGGTAGGTCACAAGGGGATGGGTATCTCTGCAAGAGATATGAGCTTTACCACGCCAGTGATAGGGACTATTCCAAGTTGGAGAAGTGGCGGTATCAGACAGTCAAGATGGTGATGTTGGGCCAGAAATTTAGCTCAGTGGTTCCGGCGCCTGCCTAGCAAGCACAGAGTCTCTTGTTTGATCCCCAGTAACCACATACAACAATACCAGGCATGGTGACTCACGCCCACCACTAATCAGTATCACATACCACAGTGCGAGGCCTGCTGGCTCACGTTTGTCATCCCAGCACTCGGGAGGCAGAGGTAGGAAGACTGCTGAGATCAGGGCTTGCCTGGGCTCCATAGTGAGCTCGAGGCCAGCTTGAAATACAGAGCAAGACATTGTCTCAAAAAAAAAAAAAAGGATGGCGATGCTTATGGTTCAGAAAGGTAAGCCTGAGAAATTTTATGAAGGATGGAAGAAAGCAAAGGGAATTGAGTTAGGAAGACTAGTAGTAAATCATTGTGACATAGAAACTTAATAAATGCCTAAACTTGAAAAATGCAGTAGGCATTGAGAAAATGGATGCATTTATCTAACATATTTGGAAGTACTCAGGAATGGATAAGGAGGAAGTATGGAGAAGGCATCTAAAGTTTTAAAAATCATATTTTTGATTCATGTGCAATATTTTTACATTTTTATATAGTACATAGGGTGTTTTGATTCGTTTATACATTGGGTAATGGCCAAATCAAGATTATTATCATATCAGTCACCTAATTTTCATCATTTATTCATGGTTAGTACATTCAAGAATCCTTTCATTTAACTATTTTGAGACATAAACTGCACAACTAACTGTTAAGTATATTCACCCAAATGGGACACAGAATACCAGCATTTAATCCACTCACCTAAACATACTACTATCCATTGGCCAATGCTTCCCTGCCTTCTGTTCACCAGTTTCTAGGAAATAGTATTCCATGCTCAACTTGTATAACATGAATTTTTAAGAGTACATATGTGAATGAGATCAGGAGATACTTGTCTTTCTACACCTGATTTATTTCACTTAACAGGATATGATCTAGCTGCATCCATGTTATGGCAGACAACAGAGCTCCAGTGTTTATGGTCAAGGATTGCTCTGCTGTGCACACACACCACGTTTTACTTACCCACTCGTCTGTGGATATACACTCAGGCCGAGTCTGCATCTGGGGTATTGTGACAGGTGCTGCAGCAAACATGGGAGCACACATGTCTCTTCAACATGTTGACTTCACTTCCCTCGGGGATGCATCTACTAGCGGGACCCTTAGACCACGCACTAGCTCATTTACAGTACTTTTTAGGACCCTCCATGTTATTTTTCATACTGACTGTAATAAGCGTGCCTAAGAGCTCCCCTTTAAAAGGGGCACTGATTTCCACACATGATTCTAGTGATCTAACTGGGAGGGGATTTTTTTTTTCCTTTTGAAAGCTAAATTCTCCCCAAGATTCCTGTTCTAAAACTTACAAATGAGGTTTTCAGGTGCGTGTGTGGCTAGTGGAGAAGAACAAATTTAGAATTTGCTTTTGACTGTGGGATCACGGCACCATTAAGAAATCCAAGATATACATATGTAGAAATAAAAGTATATACATAGACAAAAAATATAACAGTATCATTTTCTGTGTTAGCCTGATGTGCGTGCTACGCATGTAGGGAGCGTGATTGACAATATGTCAGCTATATGCAGACTTTCTTCTTTTAGAGAGGCTACCCACAGCACTTACTGAATGACTAAAATATATCTTGGATTTTTTTAACGTGTATGTTTTTGGGGGGTGGTACCAGGGATTGAACTTGGGCCCTTGGGCTTCCAAGGTAGGTGCAGTACCACTTGACCTAAGTCACCAGCTCTATCTTGGATTTTTCTATTCCTAAAATTCACATTGCTTATAATATGTTTGGCTCATTTTCTTATGAGATGGCTTCAAGAGTGCTAGTTAACTTATATGTTCTTCTATTTTCCTTCCGGTTTCTACTTAAAATGAAAACTCTAGAAGTGAATTCAGAGCTCCGCATGTGCTCCAGCCAAGAATACAGAAAGAGATGCTGACGTTTCTCTACCTGGCTTTCATGTTTCTGTCAGCCCAAGATAACAGCTTTTTAAAATTCGCTAAACTGTGTTGTTAAACTTCGAGTCTACCTAACTTTTATATGTATTTACATCAAATGATTAAACATCAAACTAGTTATGTGTTCGTGCACTGGATTTTCAGAAACTCAATATAGTTATATATTAATGTTGTTGATCTAGTTTTTAAGTTTGTTAAGCTAACATTAGGTCATCAGTTGAATTCAGTAGGCATTTAAGAGTGCTGGTTATTACAGAACTTCACTCTAGTTTTATAACATCTTCAGGTACATCCCTGCATGATTATTTAAATTACTGACAATGATGGGCAAGGACTATGCACTGTGGCAAATCATTAGAGACTGTCCCCTACCTTAGTATCTGGTCCACAAGTTTTCCTTCTGAGCTCTCTTACTGAGCATTGTTTCGAAAGATGAAGCATCTTTTCTGCTTCCTCAGTGACAGGCTGACCAGTATCTGCAGCAGGTGTAACACTTATGTCTCCTAAATTTCCATTCCACCTAGGTGACTTATATATTTACTCCGAATCAGTTCTAACTGTCCCTAAAAATCCATGTGTTCCTGTTATACTTTTTTTTTTTTTTCCAGTACCAGGGATCAAACTCAGGCCCTTGTGCATCCAAGGTTGGCGCGGTACCACTTGGGTTAAGTCCCCAGCCCCTTGTTGCACCTGTTTTTATGGTTAGTTTAAATGTTATAAAAGTGAAATATAAGTATTAAAATGTATTTCTATCAAAAATAAGTTTATTGGGCTTGGAATTTAGCTCAAGTCGTACTGCATCAAGCTGGTATGCACAAGGGCCCAGCTCAATCCCCGGTACCAAAAAAAAAAAAAAAAAAAAAAAGAATAAGTTTATTGCTCTGGAAAGACTCAAACTAATACGTAAAAGGCACTACTGTCAAATTAGGTATGAGACAACAATAAAGATCCTGAAAGTGCTTATAAAATAAGATAATTATTTTTCACTTAGTGTGCTCTTGCTTCTCTTCCATAATTAAAGAAACTCAGACTGGAGAGCATGCATAATAGATTAATGGTATACTTTATATAAGAAAAATGTAATAGAACTTCATTAAAAATTAGGTCCCAGGTTTCTTGTCTTATAATTCGGTTTGATATGCCAAGTATCATAAAGCAAATCCTGGTCTTATGTGCTGCCCAGAAGTTGACAGTTCTGAGGAAAAACTTGATCCTCACACACACTTAAATAATGATGGAAACCAGGGACAAGTTAAATGTCTGGCTGATTTATAGAAAGATGGTGTACAACACTGGACTGAGGTGGAATTGTTGAAAATTGAAATGATCAATGAAAAAAACCATGCAGCTAGGATGAGTAGATAATTCTTAGAATAAAGAAAAATATTTGATCAAATTCAGTTCCCAAATCTTTTCAGGCCCTAGTTAAAAAACAATAGAAATGCAATTTTACTTTATGTGAAATAGTTTCAATTTACAGTCTGCAATGGCCTGGTTACTGAAAAAGAAAGAAAAACTTAAATGGCTTTAATTAGGAAAAATCCTATTTCTCCTTTTAAAAAGTAATAAATCACTGATTTTATTAAACCTTCGGAGTGTTTTAGTTCACAAGTTAAGCTAGAATAATTGAGTTCTCTAAGCATCAAATTGTCCCTATATGATAAATGTTTTAATCCAAGCTTTGCCCTTAATATCAACAATGGGTTTGGTTGTGTGAGTTTAGAGAAGTTACGTTTTACAAACATCGGTTAGAATTCTTACTCAATCATCAGTTCTTTCCTTATTCTTAAAAAATACCTTTGCATGGCTGGGCAAGCGCAGTCCTGAGTTCACTTCCCAATATCAAAGGAAATTACCCATGGCAGTGTTAGTCTTCTTATAGAGGAGATCATGAAGCTAAATTACAGACAGATGTGGTTGAGTTCAGAACACAGTTCCAATTTTCAGCCCATGGTTTTCTCCATTGTGTTCCACTGTGGTTTTTCATTTTCTTTAGCATGACAACAGTTAAATGACATCCATGATAGCTTGATATTGAGCATTCTAAAATGCTGCTAATACTTGTTAGGTCACTGGAGGCTCTGAGGATGTATTTAAAATGCTGATCTAATTTCCAAGATAAACTCTGCTTAAAGTCATAATCAGCATTTTGCCCTGCAGACTGACCCACTAGTTTGACTGGTCTTAAAGCCTCAGACATCAGAAGTGAAATGTAGTGTTTTAATACAGCAGGCATATTCCTGCCTTGACTCATTTTGTTTTTGGATAGCTGGCTTATATCATTCTTCTTGGCATTTTTAGTATGAGCTGCAGCTCAGAAGGTAATAAGGCACTTGGTAATGTATGAACATGTATCAAAAAGCCCATTCCCATGTGGACAATTCTTCACCAGAATGTATAATAGCTTAAAAGGAATATTAGCTAGTTCCATGAAAGCAGCTACTTCAAAAAAAGAAAATAGATTTTAGACAAAATATAGACAAGTATTAGAGGATGCACCAAAAGTTGGAGAACTTGAAATGGAAAAGTTTTTGCATAGAAAGAGCTTTGGCCATCTAATTGATATGACCCTGATTAACCTTTCTTTTCACACCGAAAACAACATATGCAGGTTCGCACACTATGGTCTTTATGCTTTGACAACATCTGATGAGCAGAGTTATGAAAAAAATGATAGAGATACAGAGGTATGAAACATCAGTTTTCCCACCATGTTCATGAGCAAAATGGCCTTAGATGTACCACCTCATATTATCTTTTTGATGTTTTTCTTTAGTTTGAACAAAGAACATTGTTATTGTTTCTCTGCATATTTCACAATAGCACTACAACGGGGGAAGTCTGGACTTGTATCAATGTGCTGGGAGAGGAATTTCTCACTTTTCTTAATTAGCTACTTCCTTACTCCAAAATCAGACTCTCATCTCTAGCTTTGTGATCCTATAATGTAGAAAATACTTTACTCACTGATTGGGGGCGAATTAAAACAGCCTATGTAAAAGAAATTTTGTAAAGTGTGAAGTACAGGAAGCAATAAATGGAAGTTATTTTCCAAGGAGGCATTTTTGTGATTTGCGTGTAGGATAGCTGTAAGTACTGAGGTGAGCCAGAAAAAAATCCAGTGGACCCACTTAAGGCTACAGCTACAAAACACCGAGAAGGGAGAATATACAGACTTGGCAACCGCATGTGGTGAGTAGTAAGGAGTCCAGGACAACCCTAGATGGGTGACTGGCTCATGGGGCCACTTTTTCTTTTTTTTTTTTTTTTGTGAGACAGGGTCTCGCTTTGTAGTTCAGGCTGGCCCTGAGCTCACTATGTAGCCCAGGCAAGCCTCGAACTCAGCAATCCTCCTGCCTCTGCCTCATGAGTGCTGTGATTCTATGATTTATTTTTCAAGTTGTTTTTCCATGCACATAGCTGGCACATCCAAATAAATGTGAACTATTTGGCTATAGAGAAATCTATGGGTCATGAGCGTGTTCATCGCATGGAAAAAGCTCCAGCTGTTTAATGAAAGGTGTTTCATGACATCTATAGTCTGAATCCCCCCTGTAATGATCACCACAGAGTCGTCTCTATCTTCCTCATAGATAACAAGATTAAAAGGCTGAGTGTTCATTTCCCTGTATGGGTCGTTGTTCATACTTCCCAGGCAAGAATCTCCTTTTGCTCTAGGAATCTCCCTGCGCTGACGACGTTAAGGTAGCTATATGTTCATGTGTTTAGCAAAGATTGTATTACCAGTGCTCTAGTACTGAGAAAAAACCCTGGAAATAAAAGCTCGACATGATGAAGTACAATGTACTTTAAGTCCCTCATTGTGATTTTTTTAATCTAGTCCACTGAAGTGAAAGTAAACACTGGCAGCAAATCGTGTTCATTGAAGTAAGCTCAAATGAAAGCACAAAACAAATGTACCAAGAAACTGTGGCTGCGAACAGCTTGATAATGTTCATAGCCATACGATTATCACTGTAAGGGGAACATCATCAAATGTAAAATATCACCGTGTGCAAATATCAAAAGACCGAATACTTATGATTGGGTCTTCATGACAAGCCTTTATCTTCCTTGCCTCTGAGCAAATACAGTGGATGCAAGGTCTGAAAAGGCATGAAAAACTGACTTGTCCTAACCGGGGTCCGCTCGGGGCCCTCACGGTGGCCACGTCCCCTGCTCGTCCCTCTTCTTTGTGAGACAGGGTCTCACGCTTCCCAGGCTGAGTTGATGGCTCTCGTCTTCCTGCCTCAGCTTTCCAGAGAGTGGGCTCGTAAGCCTATGCTATCATCTCAGGTCATACGATGTGCAACTTCTAGTCGCTTTATTATTCTTCACATTTCCTAAGACTTGGAAGTAATTTTAAAAATCACCTCTTTTCGAAAAGTTTTAACATGGTTTATAACCCTGAAGGAGGCTCACCAGCCACCATGTTCTAGTCAGCGCCTCCTACACGCCCGGCCTGACGGAACCGCGCGAGGCGGTCCAGACTCAACAAGGACTCTGAGCTCCGGACGTGTCACTGGGAGGTGACCTTCACCCACTCACCGGCCAGCGCGACCGTCTCTTCCCCGTCGTTCACTTCCGGGCGCCAGGCGCCCTCAGGCCCTTCACCCGCTCTCCTCCCAAACCGGCGACGCGGCGCTCCGCCTGGCACCTCTCCTGCGCTCGCCGACCTCCCACCGCTTGCCGACCTCCCACCGCTGGCACGCGGCGCCTCAGGCCCAGCAGCCTCCCCGGGGCTCTGCTCCGCCCCTGAGCGCAGCGGCCTGGGAGGGGCTGCCGGAGGGCTTGAGTGCAAGACAGGCTGTCTCCCCGAGGGCCGCCTGGACAGGCCCCTCAGCACAGCGCACAACTTCCGGGCCCTCGGGGCGGCGGGGCCCTTCCGGCGGAAGCCTTGTCCGCCTTCCGGCCTCGCAGCTCCACCCTGGGCGCAGCGGCCTGGGAGGGGCCGCCGGAGGGCTTGAGTGCAAGACAGGCTGTCTCCCCTGAGGGCCGCCTGGACAGGCCCCTCAGCACAGCGCACAACTTCCGGGCCCTCGGGGCCCTTCCGGTGGAAGCCTTGTTCGCCTTCCGGCCTCGCAGCTCCACACTGGGCGCCCTGCGGCCCGGCCTGCCGCCCCGACCAGGGCTGCTCCTGACTGGCAGACGGTCTCACCTGCCCTCCCTCAGGCGCCTGCGCCAACTTCTTCTGCCCCTACGTCTGCCCCTGGGCCTCTCACTTTCGTTCCGCTCTCGCCAGAAAGCGCTTTCCTTACCTGCATCATCTTCCCACCTCAGCCATGAGCACCCTCACCTTTCTCGGTGTCGTTACATATACTATTCACTGAGCTCGGCTGTCTCTTGGGTAATTTCTGAATACATCAACTCTCTTTTCCGTTCGTGGGCATTGTTTTGATGAGCAGGGACAAGGAAGATACTTGAATTTGGGGTTTTTTTTGCAGGGTTGGGTGATGACTAAGTGGTACAGCACAAAAAGTCTATCGGCTCATACTTAACTCATTCAAAATTATTTAATAATTGTTTTAATCACTTAATATACACGGTGTATCTGGCCGAAGCGACACTTGCTTGGATTCCACCCTTCTCCCTCTAGCTGGATTCTTTGAAATACCTGACAATTGTGTGCTGACTTCATTAAGACAGGTGCTGTTTCCGGGCTAGCCTGTGCTCCTGGAGGGCAGAGACCGTGAGTTCTCTCCTAGCCCTGACTAGTACAGTACATTAAATTGCATTTAATAAAGCCAACTAGTAATAAATATCCAGGGATCTCTGATGTGCAAAAGGCACTTACTTGGCAAAGGGGGAAGTTAATACGTATCCATTCTAAGAATTTCTCAATGCCATGACCAATAAGACAGAAATCCATCCACTGCTGCTTATTAACAAAGTGGTGGATTTGATTTCAGAATAAAATGTGTGGTGGAGTTCAATACAGGATGGTGACAATAAATAAATTCTGCTTTGCTCTGGTAACCTTTGTCTTGTTGGAGAAAAGGAGATGAAATAGCAGCTGTAAGAGTTACAGAGGTCAAAGGGTGAAGCACTGGGCCAGGGTGGGCTTTGCAGGGTCTGCTGCCGCTTAGACAAGCCCGGGACGCATCAGGCAGCCGGGAATGAAATCTTAGCATCAATCTGTCCCCAGAGAGACGATCGCTGGGATTAGTCCAGCGTCGCCTTGAAGTTAGTTTTGTGAAAGACACACCGGGAAGAGGTGCTACTGTTAAACAGAAAACTTAGTTCGATCTTATAAATAAGTATACTCATTACATCCTCTAACCACTGGCAATTTTTGATAGACTAATGAACACTGAAATAATACAAAAGTTGTTCTAGAAAAGGCAAATTTACAGAGATAGAAAATAGGTAATGGAAGTTAGTTGTAAATGTTCATAGGGAATCTAACTCCCTAGTGTGAAAATGCTTAAAGGCTGATTTATGATGATGACTGTACCACTATATAAGGTAACTAAAACTCACTGAATTATATACTTAAATGGGTAATTTTTGTGGTCTATAAAAATATGCATCAGAATTGTTTAACAAGAACAGATTGAGGACAAAAATCTAAAGCTTGTAAAGTACACCAGGAGGTGTTTTTTTTTTCCAATTATGTGTCATTAAGCACAATGATACATTTTTACGCTCTGAGTTTCTAATGTCTTTAGGAAAGTTCTCATCTGATCCTGCCCTTTTTCTTAGGCTGACCACCTGCAAATGATACTCATGTTTCGTTGCAGTTTCTTCTTGAGCCTTAAATCAGAGAACATACTTGTGCTGAAAACCAGGGCCCCGGCTGGTCACCAGGGCTGAGTTCCGTACAACCACGACTCACCACGCGGCTGACGTTGGTGCCTCATTAGCCTTTAGTCAGCTCTGCGGACAGTTCAGAGCTGCCGGGCTGGAAGCTCTCTGCATACTTAAAATAGTGAGATGAAGCAAATGAGCACCCAAAACTAACAGGCATAAATTTAAAGGGAAAGACATAAATATTCCCTGAAGAAATACTGTTTTCTAAAATATCTTTAGCTATTTATTTGAACTTAAAGTGATGATTAAAGTAAAACCACGAGGTCACAAATTGAGTCTTCAGTCTCAACACTGATATTTAAAATTTAAATTACTTCAAATACTTTAAATTACTTGTGATTTTATGTCTGTTCTCTTTAAATGAGTCTCTACAATTTAGTTGAACATTAAAATGGTTTTTGTCATTACAGAAATAGCTTGTTTCTCCAGGCAAATCATAATGTGGCAGAGGCAAAATTATTCATTAAGGCATTTACCACTAATTTATTCCTCAAATAGTTACTGCATACTTAATATGTGTCAAGTACTCTTCAGGACCTTGAGATACAGCAGTGAATAAAATGAAACAAACAATCCCTATTTTCAATCATTTTGCATTATCATAGTGGGCCTTCCTGGGAGTAAAACACAAACCAGTAATACAAGTATCTCGGCCTTATTTATAACTTACTACATTTAAGAAAATTTTATATAAATTATCTAACTTAGTTTTCTTGAAGGTTGGATTGTCTTTACTTTGCCGACAAGGAAAAGGAGGCTCAGAGGGGTAAAAATGCTCAGAGGGGTAAAAATCTGGTCAGAGACAGCTTTTGCCTTCAGTCTGTTAAAGTTCAAAGCTTCTCCTTCTCCTTCTTTTCCTTCCTTCTCCTTCTCCGTTTCCTCCTTCTTTTAACGGTGGTAAATATTGGCTTAAATACTTAAAGAGAACTCTCAGTACCTGAATGCTAAGTGACCGGCCTCATAATCTGTAGAAAGTTGCAGTGGTCATTTAACAACAGACTTCTCATGTATCCAGACTGTCACATGAACATTAAAGCTGTGACATTAACAAAAGTGGATCAGAAAGCAGTCGGAGAAAAGTTACATTCTGTTATTTACTCATGTTATTTACTGTTACTTATATTCACAATGTATTTTGAAGTTGGAAGTTACAGTGTTCAACCAGAAGAACAAGATGATAAATGATTTTAAATATGCCAGATGGAAGCTGAAGGCATCAGGTCAAGAATGAGCCATGACACTATACTTCATTTATGTGCAAATGGATACACCTGGAGGACACACTAATAAGTGAAATAGATAGATCACAGATAGGCAAATACCGGGTCTTCTGTTTGATATGAGCACCTGTAGATGTAAATGAGCTCTAGGAAGTATGACAGTTTTTGTAGAATGGGAAATTTCCAAAGGAAATCTGGTGTGGGAATGTAATGAGGAGAAGGAATAAATGTGATTCTGAAAGAAAATAAAAGAGCATGTATATAGGGGGTGGGGAGGTGTGGGTGGGTAGGGATGTGGGTAAAAATGAGAATTAACTTGTGTCATATACTGGTGCAAATTCCCCAATGTTATGTCTGATTGTGAGATGTATATAAAATGTACCAATAAAGAATTCAATTTAAAAAAAATGAGCCATGGTTGTCTACTATTACCGTTTTTATTCAACATAGGTCTTGAAATTTTAGTGAAAGCAACTGTGCCAGAGCGGGGGAAAAAGCACAAAAATAAGAAAGGAAGAAGTCAAAATGTTCCTGTTTGCAGATTTTGTACTTACGTAACCAACCCTAAGTATTTAACAAAAAAAAAAGTTTAGGGTTGATAAGTGAATTCAGATATAAAGTTAAAATTAAAAAAAAATCAAAGCTTTTACTATAGATTAATAATGGACTATCTGAAAAATAAATCAGGAAAATGATTCCATTCACAATAGCTTCACATAAAAGAAAATTCAGTTCAATCTAACTAAAGAGGTAAAAGACTTCTGCAGTGAAAATTTAACACTGAAGAAAGAAATTGAAGAAAACAATGGAATATGTAAAAATCTTTTAAGTTCATGGACTGGCAGAACCAATACTGTCAAAATAGCCATATTACCAAAAGCAATCTACAGATTCAATGCCATCCTCATCAAAATACCAGTGATGTTCTTATAGAACTAGAAATAATAATCCTGAAATTCATAAGGAAACACTAAAAACTCAGAAAAGCAAAACACCCTAAGCAGAAAAGAACAAAGCTAGAGGCCTCACAAGATCTGATTTCAAATCATCCCACAAAGCCATAGTAACAAATATGATGTGGTAGTCACAAAAAATCAACCTGTAGGCCAGTGGAACAGAACATAGGACAGAGAAAAACCCCACATGACAGCCAAGTGATTCTGGCCAAAGGAATAAAAACTATATGATAGAGAAAAGATGCTTTTTAACCAACTGGAAAAACTGAACTTTCGTTTGTAGAAAGCTGAAGCCAGATCCCTATCTCTCATCCCGAACGAAAATTAGTTCAAAATGAACTAAAGAAATAGGTACAAGACCTGAGACTCTGCAGCTGCTAAGAGGAAACACAGAGCAAGCCCTTGAAGCCAAGAACTCACAAAGCTTAACAGCAAAAAATCAAGCAGCCCAGTCAACAGGTAGTTAAGTAATTTGAGCAGACACTTCTTAAAAGAATACAACTGCCCAGTGAGGTATATGAGAAGATACTCAACATCTTCAGTTTTTGGGAAAATCTTAATGGAAACTGTACTGAGGCTTCATCTCACCCAGTCAGAATGGCTAGAATCCGAAAGAAAAGAAAAAAGAAAGAAAGACAATGTGGGTTAGCAAGTGATTAAAAAGGAATTCTTCTACGGCTGCTGCTGCACTGGGACGTCTAATGTGAATGAGGTTACTGGAAAATCAGTAGGGCTGATCCTCCAAAAACTAAACACAGTTACCATTTGGTCCAGCTGTAGCACTCCTCTGTTATACTGGAAAACATCAAAGCTAGCATACTACAGGGCTACCTGCTTATCCACATCCTTTGCTGCCCAACTCACAATAGTCAAGATACAAAATCAAATTAGGTGTCCATCAAGAAATGGATAAAGAAAATATATATATTATATATAATATATATTATATATATAGTCTCCTACACAGGGAAAAGTAAAATTCCTCATTTTTAAGAAAATAAACGGGTGCAGAGACCATGGTATTGAGCAGAATACGCCAGACCGAGAAGAGAAATATTACATGTTCTCCCTAATGCATGGAATCTTAAAAAGATGACAAGAAAGTAGGAGGAGACAACTGAATTATTAGACAAAAGGAAGAGTGTGAGAAGTGGGGGGCTCAAGGCAGGTGAGGGGGAGACGAGTGTGAGCAAAATATACTATACACACCAGACTACCATCCCAGTGCGGGGCTGGGGGGTATAAGAAGGGCAGGAAAGCGATCAAGGTATGTTCTAAGCGTGTACCGACATGTCAAAGGGGGCCGCTGATCTGTGGCGCCAACATAAGCGAGAGTTAAATGAAACGCGGGCGATGCTCGGCCTAGCGAAGGGAACGCTCTAGACAGCGCCGCGCTCAGCGTGAGCCGGGCACGCCTGCGGGGGCTTCGGCGAAACCGACCGGCGCGCCTTAGGAAGCGCAGGGCGGAGCGCATCGAGGAGACGCGCCTTAGGAAGCGCAGGGCGGAGCGCATCGAGGAGACGCCCTCCCTGCTCGCGCGGGCTGGCGCGCGGCGGACGACAACACGGACAAACCGACTTTCTCTGCCCCGAGGAAAAGGAAGCAGGAACTGGGGCCAGAGCAGGCCCTGAAGACGGTCTCGACGCTCAAACACGCGCGCAAAATGCGCTGCCGAGATTCCCGTGGCCATCTTCCACCAGGCTTCTTCTCGGCCTGCGGATGACTCATGCGTACTGTCACATTTCATGGCCATTATTTCCTGGATCACAGCAATTTCCACGTAAGAAACCGCATCTCTGCTTGAGCCACGAAGCTGTTTCTGGGTAGGGAATGTGGCACCAGTTTTTATTTCTCATAGTTTCAACAGCAGCTCCTTTAACATATGAAGTGCTTTATAACAGGAATTGATTTAATTTCATGACCATGAACAATTCATTTGTCCTTTTAATGCTTTTTTTTTTCTAGCAGTAAACAAAGCTTGGAGTTTGATGATCTGGTATTCCAAATAATGTTATCTAATGTACTTTCTAATGAAAATGTGAACATTGCTCTCTAATCATAAAAAAATACGAATACCAACCTAAAATTGATTTTTAAAATGAGTTAAAGAAAATCACTGGTTTCCTTCTGTATGAAGAGTATGTGGGAGCAGAGATGCACCTTGGTTTACGCGATGTAACATTCTATTCCTCATGCCTTCTTGGAATAATAATTTCATAGAAAGAAGATCTTGAGATTTTATAAATGTATATTACACATTGATTACTGATCTCAAAATGTTTTTGGTTAAATGTTATGTATATAGTGAATATTTTTAATTGAATTCTTTATTGGTACAATTTATATACATCTCATAATCACATGTAACATTGGGGAATTTGTACCAGTATATGACACAAGTCAATTCTCATTTTTACTCACATCTCTACCCACCCACACCTCCCCACCCCCTATATACATGCTCTTTTATTTTATTTCTGAATCATATTTATTCCTTCCCCTCATTACATTCCCACACCAAATTTCCTATGGAAATTTCCCACTCTATAAAAGCTGTCATACTTTTGCATCTACAGGTATTCACATCAAAGAGAAGATCCGGTACTTGCCTGTGATCTATTTATTTCACTTATTAGTGTGTCCTCCAGGTGTCTCCATTTGCACATAAATGAATCGATCTTGTCATTCTTTATGGCAGAATAATACTCCATTTTAGAAAAAAAAAAACCCCACAACTTCTTTATCCAATCTCCAGTTGATGGGCATTTGGGTTGTTTCCAAGATTTTATTGAAATGAACTCTGAACTTTTCCAGCTGGGCTGAAGACATTTCATTATTCACCCTATCCCTTATGGAACATCAGGAAAACTGGTGATATCACAGTGCAGTTACCTCACAACACCTGCTAAGGCTTCTGTACTGTTACCTCAGCAAAGAATGCAGCTGCTTTAAATTTTTAACAAAATTCTATCTTTAAATAAATTGCTCCTTCATCACTTGCAAAAATCAGGGCCTAACTGGAAATCTCTTGCAGTAGGAAAATTGCAAAGTAGATTAGTATGGATCACATTATCAGTCTGTTATGCAATCATTACAAACTAGTGTTATAAATATAATGAAGTAATTTGGAAAAAATGTTTATGATGTAAAAAGGAAGTAAACTATATAAAATTGTATGAATCCTTATGAGTTTAACACTTTCCTGAATGATTTTGTAAAAAGAAAAAAAAGATTGTGTAATTTTTTTAAAATTTCTATTTACATTAGTACATGTTTGCAGAATATAACGCTTATATTATTTATAGGGAATTAGTACTGCATGTAACACATCCTAATTCTTCTTCATCCTCTCCTCTCCTTCTCTCCCCACCTTCCCTTCCTTCTCAGTCTCCTCTTTTGCAAAAGATCTTTCTCCCTGTTCCCTATTATTTAGATTATATTTTATTTTGCTATTTAATATTTACACATTGGCTCTCTTCTATAAAGGAAACTATGCAATATTTAAGCTTGTATACTTGATTTATTTCACTCAGTCATGTTCTAAAAAGTACATCTATTTTCCTATAAATGACTCAAATTTATCCTTATTGACGGCAGAATAGTATTATATTGTGTAGAAATAATGCATTTTCCTTATGCATTTATCTGTCAATGGACAGACACACCACTATCAACATTGACATCATATTAAAGTTTTACATACATACATATGTTTATAGATCATGGGATTGTCTAGTGAATTTTTTTTTTTTTTTTTTTAGACAGGGTCTCGCTTTGTAGTTCAGGCTGGCTCTGAGCTCACTATGTAGCCCAGGCAAGCCTCGAACTCAGCAATCCTCCTGTCTCTGCCTCCCAAGTGCTGGGATGACAGGCGTGAGCCACCATGCCCGGCACTGTGGTATATGGTATTGATTGCTGGTGGGCGTGAGTCACCACACCCAGCATTGTATGTGGTTTCTGGGGATCGAGCTCAGGACCTTGCGCTTGCGAGGCAGGCGAGGAACCACTGAGCTAACCCTCTGGCCCTCTAGTGAATTCTTTATGAGTCTCTTGTATTACTGTACATCATACTAATGGAAGCTTTTGTTCTGGACAATCTTTTAATGGATATTTGTTTAGTGTAGATCTTTGAATGATAGTGTTTTTTTCTGGAACAAATGTAGGTCTGCTTATTGCCTGGCATAATAAAGATAGTATCTCTCCATAGCAAGAGCTAACAGGATTCTGTTCATTATAAAAGATACAAGTTTCCACGCTTGGGATGTTTTTCTGCAGTGCAGCTCACTGCATGCACTGAATTCATGTGGCCTTCTCTGTGCTGTCCTGAGAGAACTGGCCTTCAAGAAACTCCTAAAAACATTGACATTCTGCTTGTAGATGTTACTATGAGTAATAAGCTCCCTTGATCCAGGAACCTTATATCTTCTGCTAGTATCCATGACAGTGTAGCAGGTTAACTTGTTATCCTGGAAGTAAGGTAAATCAGTTCTTTCCATGAATTCCCTTACTTAAACCCCAGTAGCATCCTATGCTTTTAAGATAAAATTACTAGAGCTGCAGATTTAGCTCAGTGGTTCCAGCACCTGCCTAGCAAGCACAAGATCCCTGGTTGGATCCATGGTAACCACACACTGGGCATGGTGACTCATGCCCACCAGCAATCAGTACCACGTTCCACAGCGTCGGGCATGGTGGCTCACGCCTATAATCGCAGCACTGGTGAAGCAGAGGCAAGAGGATTGCTGAGTTCAAGCTTGCCTGGGCTACATAGTGAGCTCAGGGCCAGCCTTAATTATAAAGCCGGACCCTGCCTCAAAAAAAAAAAAGAGATAAAATTACTAGTAATGATAACAATATTTAATATAATGATAGCTAATGTTTGAGTCACGTATATTATACTAAGCACGTTATATGGCACATAGTCTTCACCGCTTTTGTAAAAGGTTGGTACAATTGGTATCACCACTTGATAGTCCACAGACCAAGGCAGAGACTCAGCGATTTGAAAGAACCACGGTTTCTACATCCTAGTTTACTTTGTTTAGCAATTTCTTTTTCTTTTGATCTGAGTTTACTCATCATGTGAGTTTCCACTTGAAAGAAATTTCCTTACAAACATCTTCCCTCGACCTCTCTCATGTTTCATGCCTTCATGAAAATTTGCACTCTTCCTTTGCAGACCTTTCCAAGATTTATATTCATCACATGATGAACTGAGAGACCGCGTGATGCTGGCTTCCACGGCACACGGACACAGGAAGGAAGAAATGAACTCAGCTTTGTCCTCTGAAGCTTTTAGCAGGACAGGTGCCCCCTGAAAGTGTTGAGTTACCCAATGAATGTATTAAAGACTTAGAGATGATAAAGGACTAGGAATAAACTAGAATTTTGCCATACGGTACTGATTTCATTGCTCCCTAAACATCCTACATTACAGTTATTTAACTTTTGGTTTGTGTGGGAAAACAGCCAATTTACGCTACTAAAATAAGTAAGACTTGAGGGCTGTTATGGCTTAATTATGAATTGTTTTCTAAAGAGTCATGTATTGAAGGTTTAATTGATCTCCATGGCAGCAGTGATGCAATGTGGTAAGCTGTTTTTCCTGAGACTTCCTCCTGTGAAGTCTTTCCCTTACATGGGCCTAAAAGCAACAGTCACTTGACCAGGGATTGTAATCTTTAAAAATGGCCAAAAGAAACCTTTCCTATTTCAGCTGTTAGCCTGAAGTATTTTGTCATAGCAACAAAAAGCTGACTACTACAAAGGATTGAGGAATTTCAGAGGCATTTTCAAGGCATGTAGAATGCAAGCACTGCTGGAGAAAACATGGTTAGGTATAGCTTATGATGAGGGTAGAAGACAGGCATGTTTATCATGGTCATTTCTGGTCACATGTTCACTATAAAGATCACATTTTTAAGGCTAGATCATCTGAAATATTTTATTCTAACTGATTATTAAGCACTCATTAAAGGCCCTACATAGAACTTTCAGCATCAACTTGTGAGGGCTTGCTGCCTTTAGATTTTAATGGTCTAGTCCATCTGTGTTATAAATCATTTTGTTTGCTAATGGCCTAATGTTATACAGCTGTGTGATAGACGGGGTGGGCCAAATAATGGGATTTCCCATTTAAGGAACAATTTCAATGAAATTATATTGCTTCACGCTTTAAAAACTCATAAATAGAGGAGTTGGAAAGAATTTTGCAGATAGCTGGTTTTTATTAGAAGTAAATTCAAGTTTCTAGATTGCTAATGGGAATGTTGCTACATTAGGTGGCAATATTTATTAAATATATATCATGTACTCTGTTTGGGAAAGAGGAGTAAAAATATAAAGAACTGCTATCAATATTGCAGAGCAGGTAAGCCTCACACAAAAGTTGCTCATTCTTCATTTATCCATTCAAGAATATTATTAGCTTCTACTTTTGGAGAGACTCTATGCTAGCATGGGTATAATACAAATGAAAAACTGGTCTTCCATCTATCTAGGGCTCACTAGTTATACAATATGAATCGTTTTCAACATGGTCATATCATCCTTCAGAGAACCAGTGAGGTAGAAATTATTTCATCCATTTTACACATGAAACTCTTCAGGGTTAAAATACTTCAAAGGGTCACTGGGTCAATAAGCAGAAAGGCTGAAACAAACCAAGCAACAAAAATGAAAATCAACCAACCAGCCAACCAGCCAACCAACCAACCAGTCGACCAATCAGAAAAAGCCTTAGAAAAGTTCAGTATCAGAATTGCTTAAAAAAAATCTCACAACTTAAAAGCCACCTTGTAGGGATCTCCCCCTTGGTGACATGAGTATAAAAATAAGCTTTTAAATGTGATAGAAAATTAAAAGTCTAATAATAATGATACAGGAAAAATACTATCAAATTGCCAGAAGGAAGAGCCCGTGAAATTTGCCAAGAAAAAAAAACAGAAAAGGCCTCACAGAAGGGACAACACTGGGAGATTTTACAGTGAAGTTTTAGAAGCAGAGACTGAGAAAACATTTAATGTAAGGCGAAAGAGCTGGCTGGTGAAGGCAGGGACAGGGCGACTGACACTCTAGAAGTATTCTTTGGTCATTCAGCTGAGGAATAAAACTGGATAGAATCACACATAAGGAACACAAGCAAGAAGAGTATTATGTAGTATACAAGACGTATAGAGAAGATGTTAGAATGGTATAGAACACGGAGTGTGATTGGTTCACACTGAGTGAATCAGGACGATAGCTATCTAAGAAGAGAACACAAATTATTCTAAAGTACTACATCCAGACACTCTCTCTGAGCCTCAATTTTTAAAAACTTCTCAATGAGAATATTAAAAATATATAAAAGAAAATATGCTAGGATAGGCAGGATAATAACCTATTTCACAGAATACTTGTGAAGACCGAAGGAACTCGTGAATGTGATATATTTAGCCACGTTCTGGCATGTCACAGTGCTCGGTAATTATACGTGTTATTAACGTGAACTGATGAGCTCTTCCTGAAACCATGACAAGGAGAGAAAACAATCTCAGGAGAACTCGCCAGACGCTCCAAGCGAGCCCTGAGTCCCGCCCGCTGCTCTCCGAGTGCAACCGGGGTCCCCAGCGCCTCCACCGCTTCGTCCCCAGGACCTCAGGCCCCCCCATCACGGCAACAGTCACAATTCTCTGTGCGTAAGCGAGTTTATCTATCTCTCCCCTTAGAACCTCCTGCTGCTCCCAGTATTAATTATATTTCCATCCATCTCCCTTTTCTCTTTCTCCATACCCGTGTGTGTTTCTGCACATACACACAACATAATTTCCCTGACTGCAAAGCCACCATTAGAATTTGTCTTGGAGGTCAAATGTACTGCCCTATTAAACAGTCTTCCATCCGCTGAGCTATCCCTAGCAAGTCGATATTTGTTTGGCCAGTAAATATTTATTGAATTAAAGATGACTGTTCCTGACTGATGGGATAGACTACCAGCTGGGAGGGGCGACATACAGCTTCCTACAACTGGAAATCTGCTTCTTTACACCACTGAGCATCAACTTGACAGAACTAAAGAAAGTAGAAGTTATTGCGTCACATAATTCTCTGGGGATTTCAGCACAGAGTACAAAATGACAACTGGAATTCAAAGCGACATGCATTTTGCTCTAGCAAAACATTTATTAACACACTGCTACCCAAGCTCGGGGAAGCCACTTTCCCTTTCCCGAGACTCCTTTCCCGTAGGTACAGCGGGTAACACACATCACCCCTGAGACTCCTTTTAGGGCTCACACTCCGTGATTCTACCCAGCTTCAAGGGGTGGGCAAAGAGAAACTCATCAGATGAATCAGTGGGATGAGCCCCTGAGGTAGCTGCCTGCCACGCGAGGGCAGGCTGGCAGCACCGGCGCTGATAATCTCTGCGGCGCCACAGGCGAAGGTGGGTGGCAAGACAGCAGGTTCCTTTTGGGAAAAGCTGTAAGGCCATGTTATTAGGCAGTAAAAAGTGGAAAGACAGAGAAACTATAGGTTGTTGTAAAACAAAGAGAAATTAAGTATTCAAATTTTCTGATGTCTATTTCAAATATATGGTGAAAAGAAACAAAGATATTAAATATCTGGAAAAGGAGAAACTTATGCTGGATCGACTGAGAAACCACAAGGGTCATTAACTGCTATGCTTCATCAAAGATTACGGATTAGAAAAGGACTTTGATCCCTGAGATAATATTGCACAAGGGTTTAAATATTTCACAGGTCTATCTTCTAGTGCAGCCTTCCATTGCAACACTGGATACAGGTCAATATCAGAAAAGCCTGGGAAGATCCTCCCTGTTGGAAAGAGGCAGGCTCAGCGCCTCGTTGCCCTGCTTGTGCCCGAGAGGGTGACCCGCTGGAGATGTGAACTACATTTTCCATCTGAAGATGTGGGAGATGTGACTAAATATGCTAGGCTTTAAAAAGAGGACAAAGAATTTTATTCGAGTCCTTTGTTAGTCATTAAATTAAACGAACAGTTCGGTAATAAACCTAACGGTGTAAATTAGCAAAGCGGACTACAGACAACGCAGGAAAGTTCCATCGAAAAGGCATCGGAGCTGTAGGAGAGTGCAGCGGCCAGGGCGATCGAGCGGTCCGTGAGGGGCACACTGGGCCGAGACACGGGAAAGGCCAGCTTCACAGCGGCCATCGTACACTCCGCGGGGTGCGGAGGGGACGGGGAAAAATGAGAAGTGACCTGTGTCATACGCTGGTACAAATTCCCAGTATGGACTATGATCATGATGTGTACATACACTGTACCAAAAGAAGATAAAAATGGAGGAGGAGGAGGAAGAAGAAGAAAAGAAGAAGAAAGAAGAAGAAGAGCCTGATTTTAGGCTAGAAGAGTTTTGGAGGTGACATGGTGACAGCTTTGGAACTAAGAAAATACTTAGATAATGGTCAGTGTTTACATTAAAATTTAACTTTTCTGCTTTTAAAGGGGTCAATTTCCTGTGAGATATTAACATCAAGTGACCAGGCCCTGTAAACAGCAGGAGGAAGTTACTTTCTTGGTTTTTCTACTATGTACTACAGAAGAATAAATCTTAAAATACAGTGATAGATAGATAGATAGATAGATAAATATCTCTCTCTCT